>CALNHX010007872.1:0-68116 GCA_940337035.1 Agriotes lineatus | reverse complement strand
TCTGTGAGAGAATCAACACCCTAAAAATATTGGAAGTGAGTAAGCTGTCGATTACGTGTGAATTTGATTCGGTACCATATTTTAATGTACAAGATTATACCACTTTCATTGCAATATGCATTCAATCTGTTTAAGTCAGTTTGAAAATTTCTACAATCTTGGATATTGGAGATAACAGTGAAGATTTTAAGATCGTCGGCGTACAATAGAAACTTGGTGAACCGGAAACGGGAGCGGGAGATATCGTTTACGAAAATGATGAAAAACAAAGCGCCTAGGTGCGACCCTTGCGGAATTCCCGAAGCAACAATTGTTGGGTCAGATTTTTAGCCATTAACTACAAACTGAGGTATTCCTGAGACATGGTGATATCGATCTAAGGAGATCACCATGAATACCGATCGAGTTTAGTTTTGCTAATAAAATTGTATGGCTGATTTTATCGAAAGCTTTGCTGAAGTCTGTATAAACAGCATCAATTTGCTTGTCATCTGTTCATATTTTTTAATATATATTCTGTGCAGGACAGTAAATTAGTGTTAACCGACCTAACCAGCAAAAAATCCGTGCTTTTGCTGAATAATAAAACGTTTTATCGACGCAAAAAATACGTTATAAATTAATTTTTCCAAAATTTTGTTAAAAATGCAGAGTTTAAAAATAGGTCGATAGTTTTCAACGTTATTTCTATTGCCATATTTGTATGTAGACACGTTATACGAAGTTTTCCAGATTGCAGGGCAACAGCCTTCACGTAATGATGTATTCAAAGTAATGGATAAAAGAAGAGACAGGCTTCAGGCACGTTGCTTTATAAAAAGAGCGGGGATGCCATCGAGTCCTGCGCCTTTCTTCACATCGAGAGCGATTAAAATATTTAAAACAGTAATCAGAATTTGTAATATTAGAAATATACAAATTGGTAACCATTGTATAGAATGTTTCACGATTATCAGCATGTTTTTCATTGGAAAAAACAGACTGAAAATATGTGTAAAATAGATGAAAGATTCCAAGACCATAGGAGGTCGTAGCACCAGCATATTGCAAGTTCGATACAAATGATTAATTTTTTTAAGGATTTTCTCGAATATTATTTTTCACATCTAATAACAAGTACTGTTTGTAACTTGTAAGGGAAGATAGACGGTCGGCTTTACCTTTTGGCGAAAGTTGTACTGGTTATTTTGCCGGCTGGTAATTATCGGCCTAGTTGGGCTAGCTCACCGCGAGGGTCCTTGTGCCGGACCAATCACAAGGTAAAGACAATTTCCAGCAGATCAAAAATAAACAAACCAACAACCAATGAGAATATCACAGCTTTATTTCAATATAGGTGGGTACTATAGTGCATAGCAAACATATAAGTATAGATCCAAAATTACAGCAGGCAATATGCAAAAATAAATGCAAGTAACATATGCGATACGTGGCAATAAATATGGATATATGTATAATTCTAACAACGAAAAAAAACACACAGTAGGCGACATGCAGTAATAAATATAAATATATGTATATCAAACGAACAGTACCCAACGAGCAGTAATGACTATAATCTGCGCATAGGCTAACACGTTAAAACTTTTCGAGGACGGCATAAATCAATCGAACTCCCTACTCAGGTGCCGACATTCCGCGAAAGCATGAAATAACGCGAGGTTTAAAACAAGCGTAGCGAGTATTAAATTACGCGTAAAAAAAATAAAATAGATAGACTGGAGGTATCCTGTGAGGCAGGAAGTAGCAGAGCCGGGTTATGCAAGCGCACAGCTGATGCGAAACCCCGAGTATCAGCTCAGAAAGATTCTAAAGTAAATATTCAAAATTTCTAGGGGTCAAAAACCTACCAGGATATATAGCCATATAAAAGCAGGGTAGTTTTCTCAGTGGAAATACATCAAGTACATTCATGAACGCTAAGGCAATCGCTTGAATAATCCCTCGGCAAACTTGTACCTACGTAGAATCTCGCAAATAAATTACAATAACGCGGAATTGACAATGATTCTACCGGCGGCGGGCCTTGCAACACAACCGTTACTAACCCGAGATTAATTGGTCTTGGACTTGAGCCGCGAACGCCGCAAAAAGAGTTCCGACAAAATAGTTATCACGCGACTCCAAAGTGGGACAAACGGCTACCGAAGTCGGTTTCCTAGCCACTATGAGCAATAATACGTCAGATGTCGAGCGACCGACACGCAAATGGCGTCGACATAAGTAAAACTAAATCAAACAAACCGCTGGCAACGAGCAGTAAGTACAGCCTTAAAACTGAAATAATTGTGTGAAAGACCTAACATACAGTTTACAGGGGGCTCGATGGGGCGCGTCGACCGGCCGCAGTCTTCAGAACCACCAAAACAGGGCTCTAGTAAGTGTTCTGACATTAATTTGCCAGGCTGCACATAAATGCAAATAAGACAGCAGCATGAAGGCTAACTAATCTGTAAATTCGTAGGCTCGGCAGAGAAGCCGTGGCTCGGGGCTAATTCAAAACCGAAAGCTCCTACAGGATTAAACTAGGGTAAGCTCGATTAATGATTCAATAAAGATCACTAAAATGCACAAAATGGACGCTCGAAATTTGCAAAAGCCCTATCACGATAACGCAACAGATTTATACAAAAGCATGCACTAATAACTAATTAAACGAAGCATTGCTATGCCAAAAATATCACACATGCCCTAGCTACTAACGAGGCGCTACTAACTAACTATAAAATACACCAGGCGCAAATAGCTATATCAGTTTCTTGCCTGTAGTAAAAACATGTCGGATCCTAACCTTCCTGTTGGCTTGAGGGGGCGAAGACGGCTGAAGCAGCGAGGGGTTCGGCAGACGCAGCGGAAGGCCGAGCGGGCCGAGGAGGCGGTGAATATGTCGCAGGTGAGTGCAGTGCTACACTCTCTAGCGTAGCTCACAGGAATAGCAGAATTCCTTGACAACTCGATAGTTTCAGGAGTCCAAATCGACGGTTTGGATGCCCGCAGAGTGCAGCCGAACGATGAATGCTAAGCCTCTTCAGGGAGGAGTTAACCTCACGCAGGAAGCGTCCAAACACTCCCAAGTAAATTTGGCTGTAGGGATGACTGGCATCCGACAGGAAAAAGCATCCGACAGGAATTGGCATCCGACAGTAAATGGCTATAACGCACAACGCCCAAATAAATCTACGATTAAGGAGCCGAGACTAGAGACAGCTTACCTTGAGTAATGACGGGCAGCCATAAAAGTGCAAGGGGGCTGCTGACCTCAAACGAATCCGCAATTTGCGAATGACGTAAGTACTACCAAATTAAATACGAACGTCTTAAAGAACACATGTGCTTTGTAGATCCTCCTCAAAACGAAACGGAGCGAGGCTACACTAATTAGCCCATAAATCAAGCACACGGTCGAGGCACCAGCAGCTCACACCAAGTTTAAAATGGGAAAGAACTCAAAAATTCCACCAGTCTCCAGTTATCAAAACTTTCCAAAAGTTTTGGGCCAGAAGATGCGAAAAAAAAACAGCCTGAAAAGTGTGATTTCAAGAAGAGATATCCTTTATCTAGCAACAAATAGAATAGTGCAGAATGATTGCAATAAGGGTTGCCTAAGCGCCATATACGAATTTCTGTAGAAATGTAACCAGAATAAATTTAATTTGTAAAATATGGGTAGTTATTCGAAGGGTTGCTTACCAAACTGCTTGATAATTATAGGAGAATATTTAAAAATACGATATAGCCAATTATACCTAGTTTAAAGCATGCAAAAATTCCAAAAAACCACCTAAAGAGACTCAAAGCTAAAAATTCAACTAGCAAAAGTTTACTAATACGAGAGTCGCTCCAAAAGTATCGTAACAAACTTTATCTTCATTATTCATATTCTTATATGGGTATTTCGCCACTCTGCAAATTAAAATATTAAATAACGAAAATATTAACAACGAACGTTTCGAGGGACAATCTGCCCTCGTTATCAACGAATAACAATTAAAACGAACAAGAAACTTATCTTTTTTCACTGGAAGGAAAAACGACCAACCTCCAATGAATTTTTTGACATTGACGTTTGTTGATATCTATACCTACTTGATCTCATTTTTAAGAATCGATAGCCATCTATTGTCTAAAAATATTGAGAAAGACGACACGCAGTTTTCCTCGTTAAGTAAAATATATGCCGTCTCTTTAATTTTACGTTTAGTTGACATCGATTCTTTAGACAAGATCTTTGTGTTTTGCCATTGTATTTTATGGTTTTCATCCCAAGCATGTTCTGCCAGCTTAGACTTATTGAATTGATACGTTTTCATCATATTTTTATGTTCTTTAACTCTAACTGCTAAAGGTCTGGATGTTTCACCGATATAATATTTCCCGCATTCACAGGGAATACTATATATACAGTTCCTTGAATGTTGTTCTTCGTAAGAAAACCAATACTAATAGGTACTTACATTTTAATTCTAACCATCACAAAAACATAAAGACAGGCGTTGTAAAAAGTCTCTACGAAAGAGCCAAAGTTGTTTGCTCTAATGATAAAATTTTCAAAAAAGAGAAAGAATTTATTATTAATGTTTTACAAGATAATGGCTATCCAGAGACTCTTGTTCGGAACATTTTCAATACACGAAGCAATGCCACACCCATACAAAGGAATGACACTCAAAAATATAATACTCTAACTATAACATATATTCCAGGCATATCTGACAAAATTAGACGAATTGGAAATAGATTCAATGTTAGGACGGTATTCAAAACGATGAATACTTTGCGGTCAGTTCTTACAAAAACTAAACCGTTCAACGAAGAACAACATTCAAGGAACTGTATATATAGTATTCCCTATGAATGCGGGAAATATTATATCGATGAAACATCCAGACCTTTAGCAGTTAGAGTTAAAGAACATAAAAATATGATGAAAACGTATCAATTCAATAAGTCTAAGCTGGCAGAACATGCTTGGGATGAAAACCATAAAATACAATGGCAAAACACAAAGATCTTGTCTAAAGAATCGATGTCAACTAAACGTAAAATTAAAGAGACGGCATATATTTTACTTAACGAAGAAAAATGCGTGTCGTCTTTCTCAATATTTTTAGACAATAGTTGGCTATCGATTCTTAAAGATGAGATCAAGTAGGTATAGATATCAACAAACGTCAATGTCAAAAAATTCATTGGAGATTGGTCGTTTTTTCCTTCCAGTGAAAAAAGATAAGTTTCTTGTTCGTTTTAATTGTTATTCGTTGATAACGAGGGCAGATTGTCCCTCGAAACGTTCGTTGTTAATATTTTCGTTATTTAATATTTTTATTTGCAGAGTGGCGAAATACCCATTTAAGAATACGAATTATGAATTCACGCCACAAAGAAGTTTCAGAGATTATATTTATCTTCATCTTAACCAAATTAATTTTAGTATCGTTAAGAGCTTCATTACCGCACTGAGTGCGGTAATGGATATTACGCACTCGTTAAGATGCTCATAATCAAACTTGTATCGTTAATATCTATAAACTGATTATTCGCACACACTTTCTAAGCAAGCTAAACCTATTATAGTAGTATAAGGTTTTGTATCTTTTAAATTGCTTGTGTGCTGATTGTTTTTCCTTCAGCAATCTTATAATTGCAAGCGTGAACCAAACAGGGTACTGTCAACTTCCAATATTAATAGATAGGACGTGCTGCTTCATAATTGTATAAATAGTAAAGTAAAATTTAGTAACACTCTCGTCATGATTTAGATTATAAAATTCTGTATTCCAGTCTATTGACGACAGTTTCTCAGTAATTGGCCCTTTTAAAATAAACATTTTTCTAGTAGAGGCGCTACAGTTTAAATACATATCTAATGGCATGTGGTGGTTAAATATTTTGACGAGGGGTTCATCATACTTATCTAACTTTACGCTGTCGGTGTTTGAGAGTACAAGATCGAGCAATCTGTTGTTAATATTTAATACATGATTAAATTGCATAAGACTACAAAAAGATAAACAATCAACTAGTTCTTTGGTGCTATCATATGAGTGTTTAGGAATAAAATAATCCATACTATTTTAACTATTTAACTATTTTAACGGAGTCATTTAGATTACTTTCCGTGAAACAGATTATATCAAAGCTACACTTTGCGGGACTTAAATAGGTTTCATTGGTTTTTGTACGTCGGCCACGGACGTTTTGGTAATAAACTGAAATGTCCGTTACCATAATTATTAAACAAAATAATAATTAATGTAACCATTGTCCACATAGCCGATTAAGAGTGGACAACCTTCAGCTTTAGGAGATCGTTGTCCGAGTTAATTACATTTATTGGGGATGTTTTAACCTTCCGCATAAATATTCGGCAGTTTTTCACACACACGACCAAGCTTTGTAGACTAGTGGTTACCACGTCTGCTTAGCGTTCGGGAGGTCGCGGGTTCGATTCCCGTGGCTGTCTGCTCTCATTCAGGTTTTTAGGTGGTTTTCCTGAGTCAACAGAATACCTTCTCTGAGGCGAATGCCAGGGCAGTATTTCTGCACCTTTTCTTAATAATAATAAATAATAAAAACACAATTCTAATATGTTAAGTAAACTAGAAGGTACCTATAATAAAAATTATGTCTAAATTATTTGTTACAATAAATAATCATATGCTGTTCTATATTTTAAACTAAAAATATTTAAAGATTATCTTGTAGTATAGTTTTATACACGGAAAAATTTCTTTCGACATAAATAAATGTGATTTTTGGATAGAAACATTTTGTTTACTGTGTACATCCACAGAAAATTCTCCATTTAAAACATTTTTAATTAATTTGATTGTTAATAATCCAGAATGTTTGTTACACAAATCATTCAATTTTGTAGAACTTTTTTACATATTTTACTCTTATTTATATTTGTAGTTTTCTGAAAGTTTCAAATTATTTCTAAAGATTCTATTAAAAGTAAGTTTTGCATTTCAAGTTTTTTAATTATGGTAGGAATATAGGAAAAGTATGATTTTATAAACGGCAACTGAGAAATCATTTCATGTTTTTTTAAAACACTTTGACAGTCTAATATAGATTGGGCACAACTTGGATCGAAACTGTTCACAATATTTTTCAATTCGGATAATGTACACAGTCAAATAGAGCAGTTTCGACACAGGTTCACCATTTTGTCAAAACTGGTTGCAGGGGTAAAGGAACATCCTGGAGTTGATCATGGTAAATCTGAATTCTGTTTGGGGCTTGCAGAGAAACTCTTTTTCCGATATTAATTAATGAATTTACAAGGGGAAATTTAACTCCAACAACTTCAGTAACACGACTTAGCGCATAAACTAAGCAAGCTGTATGAACAAAATTGGAATAAAAAATTTGTAAGTTCTGACCTGCATGCTTCATATACGCAGCACCGTCGGTAACCTTATACAAAACTTTTTTTTGTTGGAACTTGATTTGGTATATAAAGAAAGGAAAGCTTTTCATTAACAATTCTAGAAATTGTTAAGTGATTTTTTTCTCTAATTATTTAACAGCAACTGTTGGAGAAGCTACCATTTAAAATACTAACAACAAAATTCCATGCCCCTTCCTTTATTGTCAAAAGAAGAAGGGATTAATCAGCTGTAATGCTTAAGTAGTTTGTTCAAAGGCTAAACAGAGAACCTTGAATTTAAAAGAAATTCTGCTGTTCGAAAAGCTATATTTTGTCTCTAGTAAAAACTTACGTGAAATTTTTCCTAAAACATACATTTTTATGCCCTTAAATTTTAATGTATGCTCTTATACATGGCATATGCTGTAAACCATATACCAATCTGTGCAAAACATGCAAAATAGTATTCGGTTCATACTAAAGTAAATTAAAAAATTCCTATAACGTATATTAAAAACTACCTGGTTATGCTCAATAGCAAAAAACATGCGAATATGCATTTGTCTAACTCTAGTTATAAGCGCGTCAATAGGTTTTAGTTGTTAAGGTAACGTATCAAACAAAAAATAACAAATTGTAAATATATCTAGTAACGCATACACGTGTTTCATTCAGTGCTCATACTTCAAGATATAAAGCTTCATAAATTAAGATATTACCTAAATTTTTAATTACTTGAAGTTATATCTTTAATATTAGTGACTCCTTCATTGATCTGAACAATCCCAGATCCAAACCCACCCACAACGAAGGCGAACGATTACAACCGTCGAGACCATCGACCTGTGCGATCTGCTACAACCTACCAGCGAAGCTCCCATCCGCAACGGAGTCAACCAGACATACTCGTCGGACTAAACCCGCCTAGCCTTCTGTCGCAGTCAGCTGAACCAATATTGCAGCACCCCAAATAGATAAGTGCAATATCAACTTTCACATGGACCACCAGTTGAATTTTCCAGCTTTCCATCCGACGGATATCCCTTTATACTTAATATTTATTGACCATTATTCCACTCAAATTGGGGTGGTCGATGATGCACAAAAATTTAACTTGATAGTCTTCCAGTTATCTGCAGATGTCATGTCAAAAATTCGAGACATTTTACTTAAACCGCCTGATGTCCAATCTTTCAATGCATTAAAAACACGCTTGATAGCTTACTATGACACTACGAAGCCATCAAAACTATCAACACTTCTTAATGCATCGTTTAACAACGACCCTTTAACTCTCCTGTTCGACGTGCAAAGGTTTTGAACCAAATTGAGATTTCCTAAGGCTGCAATGAGAGACCTGTACATTCATAAATTACTTTCTCGCTTACAAACCTTTACATGTACGAATGAACCATGCCATTGCAAAAGCTTGCACATTCGCTTGCAAAAATTCAAAGCTTAACATATATAGATAGGACGGTCTCAACACTTCCACAGAATCTTCTACAAATGTTTACTATCAAATCCTTTCTGCAAATAACTCTACAATCTTCTAATCATAATTTCTTTAAACACTGACATTACGCAATATTCGCAGTACTGCGTCGACACTTTCAAGGCAACCTCGTTTGTGCGACTATAATGCACGTTTCGCAGACAATGCGATTAACTGCAACAAACCATGTTCTTTACCTAAAACTATTAAATCATGTACGTAGGCTCACTCCACCGATGCTTACTGTAGGCAAACAAGGGGATAATTTTCACAGCATTCAAACTCACTACAATTCGCTGTCGCAATCCTGCAATTTTCTTGCATGTACTACACGTCTGTTTGCGTGCAGACGTGCATCGCCTCCTTCTGCCATTTTTTTCTTTGCATGCAGTTCAGGTGCGTCCATCGACACTCAAGCATCGCCACCTTCTTTTGGTGCATCTGCTCCGGCTCCGGATTGCAGCGACTGGCAGGCTTCGCCCCACCACGGTGAAGAAGGCGTGGCGGCGAGTGGTGTTTCCGAGGGTAGACAAGGAGGACGGTGCGAACCTTGGGGATGTTATCGCGGAGCACAACGCGGACTTGGCCGCTGCCCGAGGTGGTGCGGATACCTTCCGTCCAGAGAATAAGGAACGGTTCCGGTTTGGCGGCAGAGGTAACGACCCTAGAATCAGCATCGTATTCGAAGTCGCCCCCGGATTCCGCAGGGCACTCTTGGACGGTCCGCTGAACCTCACGTGGCAGAGGATTTGAGTCGAGAACCACCTGAGCCTAATCAGGTGCTATCGATGCGACGAATTCGGCCATCAATCCGGGTCCTGCAAGGAGAAGGAGCCGGTCTGCGGAAACTGTGCAAAGAGCGGCCACGACTTCAGAGGCTGCCGAGCGAAGACCTCCTGCTGCGTGATATGCAAGCGGGCCAACGCGGAAGGGCGAGGACGCGTCGACACATCCCATCACACCAAATCCAAGGAGTGCCCCAGCACCATCAGGGTTAAGCGGGCCATTGTGGCAAACATTGATTAAAATGGCTGCTAACTCCTCCGTACCACCCACATCCACCAACCTGGGGCGGATCGTATGCGCCCAGATCAACCTAGGGAAGGGCAAGGCCGCCACAGCTAACCTGACAAAGATAATCTTGGACAACAGTTTTAATTTTACCAAATTTGTAATAGTTTTAGTTTTACATATAGTTTTATATAAGGGATGCACAGTAGTACAGTAGTGCATGTACGAAAAGTGGCAGAACAAAACCTGTGTAGTGCCGGAAGGCGGGATACTGGTTGCTTGTATAATAATATTTGGGTAATAAATGGAATGTATCTACATGAAAGTTACTGGCATTTGCGTGCAATTATGCACCGCTGCCTCGTTCTAGCGCATATTTTGTTTTACCTGCATGCACATTACAAGCGTCCATCGGCAATCTGGCATCGCCGCCTTGTTCTGGGAGATCCGTTGTTAAACTGTATGTCAGTCATCTATGATCGCGTGCAATTATGCACTGCCGCCTCGTTCTAGCGCAATTTTTGTTTCACCTGCATGTAATTCACATGCGTCCATCGGCGCTCAGGCATCACCGCCTTCTTCTGGTAGGTCTGTTGTTCTATCTGCAGCGGTGATGCGTGGGTGGCCTACGTTGGTCAGGTGCGCATATGGGCCACTTTCGCAACTTGCTATTGCTGCGCATGCACAGTCATGACCTGATTCGGTCGAATCCATGCGCCAGCCACTTGTGCTGGGTCACTTATCGACCATCGCACGTCCACAGTTGCGTCCGCAACCTGCTATCGCTGCTAACGTACATCTATGGCCTACGTTGGTCAGGTAAGTGCAGCAGTCACTCGTTCTCGGTCATCTGTCGACCATCGTACGTCCGCAGTTGCTTAGGCATTTTTAAGCCTGTCAACAGATAAATACATGTCACTGGAAAAATTTACCAGGACGGTCAGTTTTGATAGACTGAGCTCGCCTACTTTTTAGATTAACATAAACTTACAAGCTTTCATGAGTTTATTTGTTTGTTGCTTAAAATTTTCTTACCTTTTCATGCATACGCTGGCCGTTTTTCTCTCTTTTCAGCTTTTATTTCTGAAGTAGGAGAAACTGGATTAACGACGCAGACGTGTGCAATCAGTGGCAGTGTATGTGCTAGTATTGTGTTTTCATTATTTTTATTGTTACCTTTTGTTATCGTTATTTATTATAGTTGTTGTTATTCGTTTTAAGAACTGTTGAAAAGATCCAGGAGGTTTTGTAGCTAAATATAATCCTGCTAATTTCATCCGGGATTATATTAGTTTTCCTACCTGATCTCTCTCTCCCAACTTTTTTAGGAGGAGGGCGGTAATGTTATGAGCGTCAACAAGTTTTAGTTGTTAAGGTAACACATCAAAAAATTACGAATTGCAAATATATCTAATAACGTAAGCACGTGTTTTATTCAGTGTTCGTATTTCAAGATATAAAGCTTCATAAATTAAGATATTACTTACATATTAATTACATGAAGTAATATCTTTAATAGTACTTAACAAGAAGGCCATTTGGAAGTGACAATATTAAATGCCTAATAAGTATTATTAAATCTAGACAGAAAATTAATGTACAAAGTAACATTTTTATTTACAAAATTAAGTAATAAGCAAAAATAATTCTCAATCAATTTTGTGATTTAAAAAACATTACTTCTTCTTCTTCTTCTTTCTCTAAATCTCACTTATGCCTCACGGCGTTGGGGTTTTGGTCAATTTCTTGTAGTTGGTTCTGTCTCTAGCCAATATTCTTGCTTCTGCGATGGTTTTTCCTCTTCCCTCTATCATTCTTCTGATGTTTTCTTCCCACTCTATTCTCGGCCTTCCTCTTGTTCTTTTGCCATCGGGCGTTCCAATCTCCGATAATCATAACGTGTCGATTTCTAGCTTGTACTTTATCTATTGTTCTTTGCAACTCTTCATAGAAAGAGTCTTTATCTCTCATGTCTGAGTCTTCGGTTGGTGCATAAATTTGAATCAATCCTATCTTCTCTTCTAGCTCTAGGTTGATGGTTATAATCCTCGAGTTTATGGCCTCCCAGTCAGCTACTTTGGTCTCTATCTCTTCATTTGTCACTATTCCCACTCCTTCATTAGCTCTATTTCTGAATGGCACTCCACTGTATCTTAAAGCATAACCTCTGTCTAGTGTCTTGATTGCTTGTCCTTTCTTCCTCACCTCACTAATCCCTAAAATGTGTAATTTATATTTGTCCATTTCCTCTGTTAGTTCAACTTCTTTTCCTGTCAGTGTTTTAATATTCCAACATCCTATTGTTGTTTGTTTTCTCTCCGGTCGTTTCCGTTGAGACTGTCCTGTTCCGAGGCTCCTATTTTCTCTCTGAATCATCTCTTCTCGTATGGGTGATTGGCCCAACGACGAGGGCTCCGTTATCTCGGTACAACTGAGCCGTATCCTAGCAGGAGCCCTTACAGGATACTATCAGCCGGGCCAGCTGAACCCCGGTTTTTTAAGAGGTGTTACTGCTCTACAACTCCCTATTTCTCCTGGCTTGTGACAGGCAGAGCCTGAATCCAATTCTTGGCTCCAGGTTGGCTGGGTTCAAACATAAATTAAGATACTACTCACATATTAATTACATGAAGTAATATCTTTAATAGTACTTAAAAAGAAGGCCATTTGGAAGTGACATTATGATATGCCCTAATACGTATTATTAAATCTAGACAGAAAATTAATGTACAAAGTAACATTTTTATTTACAAAATTAAGTAATAAGCAAAAATAATTCTCAATCAATTTTGTGATTTAAAAAACATTACTTCTTCTTCTTCTTCTTTCTCTAAATCTCACTTATGCCTCACGGCGTTGGGGTTTTGGTCAATTTCTTGTAGTTGGTTCTGTCTCTAGCCAATATTCTTGCTTCTGCGATGGTTTTTCCTCTTCCCTCTATCATTCTTCTGATGTTTTCTTCCCACTCTATTCTCGGCCTTCCTCTTGTTCTTTTGCCATCGGGCGTTCCAATCTCCGATAATCATAACGTGTCGATTTCTAGCTTGTACTTTATCTATTGTTCTTTGCAACTCTTCATAGAAAGAGTCTTTATCTCTCATGTCTGAGTCTTCGGTTGGTGCATAAATTTGAATCAATCCTATCTTCTCTTCTAGCTCTAGGTTGATGGTTATAATCCTCGAGTTTATGGCCTCCCAGTCAGCTACTTTGGTCTCTATCTCTTCATTTGTCACTATTCCCACTCCTTCATTAGCTCTATTTCTGAATGGCACTCCACTGTATCTTAAAGCATAACCTCTGTCTAGTGTCTTGATTGCTTGTCCTTTCTTCCTCACCTCACTAATCCCTAAAATGTGTAATTTATATTTGTCCATTTCCTCTGTTAGTTCAACTTCTTTTCCTGTCAGTGTTTTAATATTCCAACATCCTATTGTTGTTTGTTTTCTCTCCGGTCGTTTCCGTTGAGACTGTCCTGTTCCGAGGCTCCTATTTTCTCTCTGAATCATCTCTTCTCGTATGGGTGATTGGCCCAACGACGAGGGCTCCGTTATCTCGGTACAACTGAGCCGTATCCTAGCAGGAGCCCTTACAGGATACTATCAGCCGGGCCAGCTGAACCCCGGTTTTTTAAGAGGTGTTACTGCTCTACAACTCCCTATTTCTCCTGGCTTGTGACAGGCAGAGCCTGAATCCAATTCTTGGCTCCAGGTTGGCTGGGTTCAAACATAAATTAAGATACTACTCACATATTAATTACATGAAGTAATATCTTTAATAGTACTTAAAAAGAAGGCCATTTGGAAGTGACATTATGATATGCCCTAATACGTATTATTAAATCTAGACAGAAAATTAATGTACAAAGTAACATTTTTATTTACAAAATTAAGTAATAAGCAAAAATCATTTTCAATCAATTTCTGTGGTTCAAAAAACATTACATTATTGTAAAACGTTTTCAAAGTGCTCCCCATTATATTCGCAGCACTTGGCATTGGAATAGACACGCATTTGACTGAGAGGAAGGCACGTGCTCATACGTCAAACCCCTGTTGATTACAGCTCGTCAAGTATAAACTTTGCTCTTTAAAAAATCACTTTAAATTTTGAAAATGTTATCAGTGCATTTAACAAAAAAAATACATTTTGCCAAATACACAAGAAATATATTAAATATTCTGTATCAAAATTATATTAATTATTAATGTAATTTAAAGAACGCATAAACACACAAACCAGATAAGCATAAAAATAGGTATAATTGTAAAGAAATAACTTAATATAATTACTATTACGTTTTGCTTATCTTCAGATAAACTATGTGCTCTTTTTCAGAGTGTTTTTCTATTTATATATTTATAAGCACCTGAACTATATAGGTTATTAGTGCTCAGGTACAAACGTTTTACTTTTCCATCTCAACCGCCAGCATGAATTTTATATGAACTCCTTCAATTCTTCCCATTTTTTAGGCTTCCAAGACACTGTTTTTTCGCGAGTGCTATATTTCCGCTACTTTACTTTCAATAGCTTCAACAGTTGTCATTCATATATCTGATTTTCATGATTATTGAATCATTACGACTTGCACATATTGATATTAGATTTGTAATTTCATAATTTCATACTCTTCAATGCTTTCTAAATCAAACGAAATATGCCTTTTTGGCAATTAGCGAAACTTAAGTACATAGTAACTTTGTTCATATCTACGGTTCAACTTAATACGACATGGTGGTGCGAAGAGAGCTGATGGCATGTGAATTTATATAAAAAATAGTTTTTCGCACTCAATCAACAAAACTGATAGGCACCATATTTGCTAAACAAGTGTGGGTATCTGTAGAAATTGATAAACTAATCATTGATATTAACGAGCTACACAAACCGCCCAATTGTAATTATAGTTTTGCGATGAATTTGAGCAGACATGTACCCCGTTATCACTAATTTCTGATAAGCTTATTTGCCTTGGTGATCTGAATATTAATTTACTAGAACGATACGCGGTTGTTTCGCCTTATTATGACACTTTACTGGACTCTTTAGGCCTTGCGCAAATTATTGCTGAGCCTACCAGGTTTCGTTGCTCTTGAATTATACTCGGATTATAGTATCGGACGTAAACATTGCTAAGAAATCTGGCATCGCCATTTTTTTTTGCTGATAATGAAGCAATATTTATTGTCACCTTTTTTTCAAAGATACCAACAAAATAGTGTCTTTCTAGACATTTAGCAATTTTAAGAACCCAAATATAAATTTATTTTTACACGTACATTCCAGTAGACAGAGCAGTATCGCAAGGTTCAATATTAGGTCCCTTACTCTTTACTATATATACTTATACTTTCTATAAAGCGGTACAAACTTGTTCTGTTTACATGTACGCTAAAGATACAAAACTACAATTCTCATTTAAAAGCGATGAGGTTTTGAGCGACATTCAATCCGATGTAAACGCTATTGATGGTATTTCATAATACCATTGATAAGTAATCCCCTCAAACCTGCTGTTATATTGTTTGTGGAGTACATCAGAACCGGTGTAAGATTGCTCATCAATGATAAAATTATTCATATTACAGCCGAGTCAAAAAGCTTAGGATTAATTATTATTATTGCAGATAATACTTTCAAATATAACAGCCTAAAAACTGGCTAGCAAGCCATCTCCGCTAAAAGCACGACGGATCACCTTCCTATTAATACTAGCAACTATGATCGAATGTAAGGCAATACATTTGCTATTAAGATAATTATCATGGTTTTTTATTTTTAACAGTAATCGCTTTAGCCGCCGTTTGTTTATCCAATGGGACAGCTACAAAATTAAATATTTCAACTGATGGGAACAACTATACAAACATAGCGCTGAAACCTCACAATTTATCAATACAAGTTGGCTTCGTATTAATAATTACACCAGTGATTACGTAAGGGTGCGTTGCCTAAGTGATTTAACAAACGTAAGTAAATAGACGCCACAACAAAACACTCACGATACGCTTCTTCCGGAAATGTGCAAAAACCGATGCTACTTTAAAAATTTCACCAAATTATATTTTTATAATAACTCTCTAACCTTATTTGGCTTTCCTGATGTAAAATATGACACCAGGCGTCCCCACGCCAAGTCCTACGATGGACAAGGGCTCCTGTTTCTCTCCGTTGGACTGCTGTAAGTGCTTACAACTCCGTCTTTGCCCCAGTCTTAGGACTCCATACTGCGCAGCACCAATGTCGCTGCCTCCTTCCCGCTTCCAGGGCTATGCTTACCTCACCACAGCTTTAAAACTGTCAGAAGAACACCACCTACCAATCGACGTACCATTCAACATTTTTTAACACTCTTGTAGGGGTGTAACGAATCAAAGCAACCCTTCTACAGGTTACACAAAAAACACTGTACTAATTATAAAATACTGAATTGGGAAAAATGAGTATTTATTCGCTTTTAAAATGGATTGTTTGTGGGGAAACCAAAATAACACACCTCACAGCTTGGCTTCGCTTTCCTCTTCTTTTTTGGTTTTCCTTCATCTTACATTGTTTTTCATTATTTCTAAGCCTGTTCTGTTGACATTTTATGATTAATTCAAGATTAGTACTATTTTTAACAACGTTTTTACAAATTATTAACTCAAAGTCAATGCTATACATACAATTTGCAAAAATTAAACTTGCAGATTTACAGAATATTTTGTAAAATAATACTTATTTAAAATGCTTAAAATGTTATTAATTGCTATCATAATTTTAGAGGCTTTAAAGGTGTTTATTGCAATAACAAAGGGGAAATTTACGGAAAATAAATCGAAAAAAAGCGCACAGATATACTTATGTAATAGTATATTACGTTACAAGATCGGTAAGTACCTTAGCACAGGCCGAAAAAAGCTAGAACGAGGCCCGAAAGGCCGAGTTTTGCTAGTTTTTGAGGACTGTTCCAGTAAGGCACTTAACGATCAAGTCTCTTATAAAATTTTTTTGCATTATCAATTAATAAAATTGAAAAGATCGTTGAATATGACAAATATTTTTTGCTTAAATAAAGTGCGTGACTGTTGTCTCTATAGTAGCTAAATACAAAACAATGTTCTATAACAGTCCTGGAACTGTTATGTTCATAACGGGCTTGTTATTTCGTTGTTCATACCAACCAACAAGGATACGGGAAGTTGACCTTATCGTCAAAGGTAACGAACTCGAAAACAGGTAAAAATAAGTTAAAAAAACGTAAAAAATACTATAAGCGGCTCCCAGCTGAAAAAGTTATAACGAACAATGATTGCACACAATCTCTAAAAATCCTACCTGCTTTTTGTGGCCTCACGTCGCGCGGTAAGTAAAACCTTCATAGGTGTTCAGCTCCTAGCTCCATAGGGAAAAACAATGTTGATAAACTGGTACAGAGAGCTTAAAGAATTATTGCAATTCTAACTGAAATACGCCCCAAAAGGAATTCCACAGATGCATTAATTATTTTTTAAGCACACACACAATTGGCGGTAAATGACACATGCAATACTAAGTAATAAGATACACTTAACTCAGTGCAGCGATTCAGTCGACGGCAAGATGCGAAAATCAAAGAAAATCGCTCACTGGGCGCTGCTCGAAAATCTGGCTGGCTGGCAAACGCTGTTTTTGTGCGGTTTGCCTTTTCTGCTGTATTTATTTAGAGTTCAGTTTCAAAAAACTATTTTAATTGGAATAAGGTCATATATGTGATGAGCTAAAAAGCTAGTCGTTAATAACAGCGCATATTTCTTTTCATTTTTCGAATGGCTAACAAATAGGAAAATAAATAAATAATTACATATATTTAAGACGTTTTTATGGAAGATCCAACGTAGAGAAAGCCTAAAGATTGGGAAGTGAGGTTTCAGCATGTTTCAGAAATTATTTTGCAAGGTTTGCTACTTATTGTTTAAATTATGAAAGTTAAATTGGTTATTCAGATAGTAAAAAATTAACAAGCGTTTTAAAAAAATATTATATATTGTTAGGTTATTTTCAATTTATAACGTTACTTGTCATAATTCAGTTCTTTTTTAATCTTTTGTGCCAAGTGAAGTACCGCTTGCTTCCGCTGAAAAACGCTACGCTTGCAGCAGGACTTTATGCTGCAAGATTGGTGGTTATGTCGCTGATACTGAATTGGAAAATTACATTGAGCCCTTAAGAAAGCATCTCCATTTTTTGGTATGTTTCGGCTCTCTGCTCCAGCAGTTAAGCATTGCCATCGGAGTCAGAGTGTCGCTCACGTAGCTAGAGAAAATATTGCCGCAGGTTATAACGTTGAAGTGGTGTCGCGTATTGTGGGTATTTTGCAAACATAACATTACCGGCCGTAGGGCAAGTGGACTTAATTCGGATTTAGTGCAAATTAACATTTGGGGTTTACTTATAACACGACTGCACGGTGCCCTCTCGATAGCTAGTCTATCTCTCTTTGTTTACGGTTGTATATACCCTGGACTGCTGGACTCTGTCTTTCCCATGGCTTGACATGCTATATTAAACTGTATTTGAGCGACTTTTATAAGTGTTTGCATGCGTAGATTTCGGTTTAGTAGCAACTTCAGAAGACTTGAATGCCTTCTCGGCCGTTGTTTGGGCATTTGAAGTCAATCTTTCCATTGTTTGTATTCTTGTAACGTCACATAGAGAAAAATAGTTGAAGTTAGTTTTAAGATTACTGGACCAGAATTTCGTGTAACATGATGTGTTCATTATAGTGTTTTAAATATTCGATTAAGTCTCTTTTGTTATTCTATTGTAAATCAGATATGCAGAACGTATTTCTTTAGCGAAATTAATAGCTGAACTCAAGGTAAGTGAACAAATGTCCACTTCACCATTTTCATGCGGTTCAGTTGATGGTTTTTCAAGGTTAGAGACATCTCGAAGATGTGGAGGCTTTTGGAGGTATATTGTGACATAAAAAGGAGTTAAGAATCACTGTAGGATTTTTACTTCAGATCCGTAGCTTCCAAAATACAGCGTGTTAAAATTTTCAAGTCACGCTTAAATTTTGCTTATTACAATAGAACGCTGGGATCGATTTTAGTGATTATCTACATACACTCGATAAAACACGGTTGTCAGAATACGGATCAAACCGTAACTATTTAATTGCAAGCCGATAACTTATTTATCTAGGTCTTTTCGCAAGTGCTTAGACAATTTTAAGGCGTGCACGGTCTTCCGAAATAAACTTTGAAGTGGTTTTTCCAGCAATGCTGGCTTATTTATAAAATTATTAAGTAGATGCTTGAACTTCAAAACTAATGAGATAGTAAAGTTTGATTACAAAGTTGAATTAAAATCAGAATTGCGATAACTAATTGACTTTCTCTTATGAATTTACTTTTCAGGCGAATAAAGATCATCCAAATACATTAAAATTCGTATAACATTGTGTAACAAAGTGACTTTCATGTGGATACACACGTTCTTGTTGGGTGACATGGCAGCTATTCCGGCGTATCTGAAAAAGATCTATGGTGGCCTTTGCAATATTTAATAGCAACAAACTGAAAACTACTATATTTTAATATATTTTTTGCAAAACGACAAACTTAAACGTTATGCAAGCACAACATCTGAATATCTAACTGACATTTATATTTGTTATAAACGATACGTCACGGTTATCCTTCCACTCTAAAACATACACTTCGTTTTCTCTCTGCTCTATAAGTTTGTTGTTTCAGCTTCTTAGTCGTGACATCTCTCGGAAGACTATCTCTATTAGAGCATGAGTCTATCTACTTAACAACGACTTGGATAATAGAATATAATTATAATAGTTGTCCATGTTCACATGCTGTTCCCAAGAACGGCTGCATAAGACTCACTTCTGAATCATCATTAATGCGTTGAACTTTATATATTCCTATATTGAGCACATACTCGTCAAAAGTATATAGCTCGTAAAGCTTCGTGTCGTATTCAGATTTCCTCTACTTCATATAGGTTCTAAAACTCAATCTATCTCTGAACAATAACAGCGATTCATGCCAATCATACTTTCCATTTACTGAACAGTTTTACACCTTTTCACTCAGTGGTGGTTTATACAGGAATGACGTCATATTTGACTATTATTAAAATGTGTTTCAGTTAAACGAGCCATTCCAAATACGCAGTTGATTCGATATTTTGCTAGGGGAGATTGGAATCGGAATAAAAAAGGGCCATGACAAAATTTACTACAACAAACATACAATTTTAGTGGTAGTACCTAGTTCATTAGAGGAATCGCACTCAAAAAATATGTTGTCAACTAAAAAAAAAACAATTAATGTAACAATATTGCGTTTTAGCTATAGGGTAGTGGGTAAGTACCTCTCTGTGATCCCGATAGAGAACAAGTCTAATTGAGAAACTTAGAGACTTGTCCATGTGAGCTCTTGCTGTTCCCTACATTTCTATACCATCGGAGGACCATGCTCCAACCTTAATCCTGTCAATCCTTATTCTATTTCTCCTATATTGTATCTAACATCGTATCCTTCTGGAATCAAGAAAATGTAGTTTTACAAATGGGAGTAAACCTTCACAGTAATTCAAATCACCGAGGAAAACAAAGGAAAACTACCTCAGTTCTAATTTTCTAAAAGAATCTAATGGCTAGCTTCAATGTAAAATCACTCACGGTCGGATCTCCGGGAGGACTGCCACTCGCCAAATACAACATTTCCATAGCAGAAATATCTGAAAAACTTTGGGTAGGTAAAGCTCATTGCATTACTTGTAATGGTAATACAATTTTCTTGTCAGGCCATCCGCAACGTAGCGTAAATTAATGGTGTGGCTATTATGATATCCAAAAAGATGGCTCAAACTGTCAGCATATAAACCAATAAAGGACGGCATCGTATTTCTAAAACTTAATACAAGTCCAATCCTGATAAATATTATCCAGACATATGCACTAACAACCAACGGACGCGAAAGTAGAAGTAATTGATTATTTCTACGAAAACTTACAACGTACAATAGAACGCATTCCATAAGATAGATTATACTTATCATTTGTAACTTAATGCAAAGATTGCATCCATCTAAACTGATAACCATATAAGGATTACAATAGGTGGATTTTGCATAGGCTCTAGAAACCGATGTAAAAACTCTTAGAATTCTGTATTAGTAATAATCTTGCAATTAGAAATGACACTTAAACAACACCTTCTGCGAAAATTTACATGGCAATTATCAGATGATAATACGCGTAATCTAATTCCTACCCAATGGAAATCATCCATTAGAAATACAAAAACTCAACCACGTGCCGACTCTAACAGTGACCACAAGATGATCAATAATAAATTTCAGTTAAAGCTTAAAACCGTAAAACAAACTTCAACAAAACAAAAGGCTATGTTAACAAATAATAAAATTTTTAAAGAACAAATAGAACATAAGCTCATTGATACACTTAGGAACTCAGGAGAAGATAACAGTCTCGTACATATATAGGGAACCACAAAAAAAGAAATTTACAATGTACTTAACGAGCAACCTAAACCAACTGCTTCAAAACAACGGAAACCCTGGATAACGCAAAAAACTCTAGAAATAATTGAAGAAATTCGCCGCTTACGAACGAAGAATCTGAATACTGAAAAAGAAAAATGCCGATACAACCACTTAAATTGACTAATTCAATCAGCATGCCGAACAGACAAAAATAAATATTGTTACGGTATACAACTGTTTTTACGGCACCTCGGGGTACAAGAGTGCCACAGGACCTATCACGTCCGGAAAATGTCACTACTAAAATTCTCGAGAACAGGCTAATAGCCACGGCTGAATATGCTCAGGGCGATGGGTGTGGTTCTTAGAACAAGACGCCTTAGGGACAAGCGTGGCGACGTATACAGTGTGTGTGTGAAGATAAAGGGGGACGCCACGGGTTTCGGGTATAGATTGAAACCCGCGTCTGACAAAAACCCGACGGGACAAACGGGGTAGGAGCGTGTGTAGCTTTGAATCTGCCTGTAGACGGCAGCTAGAGCGTTCGAACCTACCTTGTAGCTCACAAAATTTGTCCAGGATCTGCTTTACACAAATCATACACAAGTTGCCAATCGGGCGGTAACACTATAATGAATTAAACTGAAACACAGCATCTAGCATAAAGAAAACACATCGGCAACATTTATCAAAAGGTTCTATTGTTCTTTAGACACGTAAAGAAAATGGTTAATACAATGAAATTTACCTTAATGGGTGCATCTTAACTGTTAAAATAATAGGCACCGGCAAATGGAGTCTCTTATTGAAATACCACTAGCACTGCGTACTGTCAGAGCGTGTTGGGGCCTGAACAAAAGATATGGGCCTAACTCTACAACTTTAATTGAATTACAGGGCGAAATACCCACAGGTTGGTTCTAATCAAGTGCCAGATCAAACGCATAAATTCTAAACCGCTCACTTAACGCCGCCACTGGTAAACAAACTTTCAGCGGAATGCGGACACAAACACAGCAGGCATGAAGTCTTTATTTAACTGGCACTTAGTTTAATTAGCGCGGAAAGCTTCAGGGCTTCGCGCCGGCAACTTAGGCATGCAGTTCGCATAAATCAAAACAACACAATACCTTAGCTTCTCCTGGCGAGTCGGTTCCAAGATGCTCCAGCTGCCGAACAGATAAGATTCCAAAGCTACGAAACAGAGGAGCTGTTGAACGTGATTGCGGGGAAAGGAACCGCTAGGGTGCGACGGTCGTTGCCGCGATATCGACGAGCGCTGGCCATGATGGGAGCCCAGTAGGTTCCTCGTTAGGAGTGGAGGATGTATCCGGAACATTGACAGGGTACGCCGGGATACAACCAATTTGCCCAGGTGATAACCCGCCTTCCGTGAGATTATCCGCGCATTTGGACCAAAATGTTATGTCGACCAAAAGGCCTACTTCGAGACGTCAAAGGAAGGAGCCGTCTGGTTTCATCGGGCACACCAACAAAACGCTCACACCTTGCAACTTGCTCTTACCGCGTCTGTCGCACGATTCTCTCACGCCACGCTAACTCACGCCGCCGTAGCGGAATGAAGAAACGCTTCTGTGGGCTCACAGAAAAAGGTGTCTGATAACAATCGCTTGCGACCGAGGCGGCACTTTTAATAGTGGGATGAGTAAATTCGAGCTTGCCGGATTAATCGCTTTCGCAGGGCATCTTGCTCAAGCTCGCAAGAGCCGGAATTCGACACGTTCAACGCGTTGCTTCTGAGAATTCTGCCAAGTTCGCACACTCCAGGAAATGCGGGCATATACAGCGTGGGATAAAAGTAGAAGACAACGCTCGCGTTCTCGACTGTCCCTAACAATATGTCTCCGATATTTGTAAGAAAGTTCGAGCACAAGCAAGTGGCAATAATACCAAAATGAACAACAAAAGACAGTGACCGATTTGGATGGCGAAGCCGTGTGGAAAACCGAACAGGACCTTCTAACTAGACAATCAATTTTTCTCTCACTGCACAAAACCGCTTCTAAATATAATTGCGATAATTACTGGTTAATCGCGCTGATCTTCCACTCAAACAAGATCTTACTGCATATAATAAACAATAGAAAAATCACTCTGGCGTTAGTCGGGCATAAATTAATTAAGACGAAATTAATGCATTTAAAATGTGGTCCTAGCTAATCTCCCGTCACGTTTGGAGCTTTTCGACCGTCGCCTTGATTATAAAATTTCAAGGAAGGTAAAACTCTTGATTCTGCACGTGTACGGCCTTCGAGGTCAGTGCAAAATTCCAATACAAATATCCTCATCGTTCACGTAGGATCCGCGTCTTTATTACAGCAATACAATACTTTCCCCCAAGAAGATAGCGGAGAGTATATAAACGAGCTGCCCCGGTCCTGAAAACACCACTTCAGCCCGGCATTCCAGCCAGGGGGCTTTATGCCTCCAACCCGCCGCAGAGTGAACTCGTGCACTGAGACCGCCAACGTCCGCTTCGCCGACTTCACTTGAGCCCGGCATCGTGACCTAAAAGACCCGAAAGGCCATTAAAGCCTCTTGCAACTACCGCTTGCTGCAAAGCAGCCCGCAGCTTTGTTAATTTGAGACCGCCGCTCATCCTTGCCGCTACTTCAACTTTTCCACTTATTTTCTAAGTTTAGCCTGGGAATACAATCCTACCTGTTGGTTGTCCAACCACAGAGCTTGCTGGACAGTTCTGAGCTCTTTTCCTGTATACCCTTTTGACACAGCATTCAGTGTCAGCGAGGTGCACCTCCCTCCACGTGGCCGTCATTCGGACCGTAACTTGATTCCAGTATTTGATTTCCCCTGTAACGCCTCTGAATAAGCGTTAAGCGACGAGGTGCACTGGAGAAAGTCCTGAACCTACAAGTTATTGAAAAATCACGAGAGTTTAACAAAATCGTACACATTTGCTGCATGGACTACAGCAAAGCCTTCGATAGCATACATTGGGAACACTTCTAGCTCATTCTACTTGAAATATGCGTCCCAAAACATTTAACGACATTAATTAGAAATATCTATGGGCAAGGTACAGCCATTATAAAGATAGAAAACCATCTCTTCAATTTATGCTCAATATGGAAAGGCGCAATGTAAGAGTGCCTACTCTCGCCAATAATCTTTAATGCCTGTACCGAACACATTATGCGAAACTGGGAAGGCGGGCATTGCTAGGTGAGGTAGGAAGATAAGCGATTTACGTTATGCGAACGTACTGTACTTCTTGCAACTAATGAGGAAAAACTTAGTAAACTGATACACCGTCTAGAAATAGATAGCACCGCTGTTGGTCTGCAAAATTAGCCAATAATTTCTCCAACCAAATTAATTAACCCACTCGCCTATGTAATATCATACCACACATATTAAATTTTGTTGGAGGTATAGAAAGGTCAGGAAGCAACAGCTTTGAAAGATTGGCAGTACAGGGATCAGTTGACAAACTATCTCCAAAAAGATTGATCGGTCTCATAAAGGAACAAACCGGTACCTCTATCTAGCAAGTCACACGAACAGCACACAACAGGGAAAGATGGTGTAAAATTGTGAAAAGAAGTTGTAACGCGACGTTTGTTCAGCACCTTCGTTGGGAACCAAACTGTAATGATGCGTTTGTTGAGCCTCTTTCTTTGTGTACCTAACTGAAATGGTACCTTTGTTCCCCCTTCCGTAGTCACGTTGAATTTGAACAAAACGTTTTTTACAATTTAATATTTGAATAAATATTTGCCCTTTTTAACGTTTTAGCTAGCTTAGTGAACATAAAGCCCTCTTAATATATCAAGTAGCGGGTTGTGAAGGATCACTATTTACCAAAACAGGAATCTCTGTGTTGTCCGGAACTGAAAATAGCTTTAAAGAATGCACAAGAAGAGCCAATTCGCTTACATCAATCTAACAAAAAAAAAACCGAATTCGATCCTAATAAAATCGTTGTGCAAGATAGCTGGTTCTATTCGCGTCAAACACACATAAAACATTAATAAAAACGTCTCAAATGAACGTTGGCATCATTATATTTTATTAAAGCAAAAGTCAAAGTGTCTTTAACCTAAAGGCAATGTCGAAATTGCCTAAAGCCGATACTTATTTTAAGGCGGCCCTGTTTAAATTCACGTGTAAGCTGTAAGCTCGCAGTTGAATGCAATCGAATCGCGTTAACCCGAGAACACATTCTACCTGGAACACTGCTGTATGCCTTTGCGTCAATCGTGTCTTCCATTGCATCACTGCTCTAAACAGTACCACGTATAATGAGGAAAACCCCCGATTGCAAGTTTGGGCGCAGCTTCTTTGAATGACTTCACAACTCGTGACAAAGTAACTGCCACTTTTGTTGGCGGCGTAAAGTAGCGTCTCCAAAATGGACGCTTTAAATGTGCATTCAAATATGATACAAAGGGTGGACTTACGTGTACACGTTGAATAATGATTTACTTAAAATGTAAATGCCGACTCGCTGCAATTCAATGCTGTTTTTTGCGCTTATTGGCTGCTGGCTACTTTTAAGCCACTTCTAATTCACTTCGCCGTAGACAAATTCGCATACTACACCACTTTCGAGTCGTCAGCACGTGCAGCTCGTAGCAGAGGTTGCGTGTAACTAAAGATACTTTGAAGTTTATATCTCCGCACACCGCTGCAGGTATAAATTCCTCTTAACGCGGCATACGCAAAATTCACTTCACAATATGTTCCAGCACAAGGCCGGTCTCGAAATATTTATAATTCTAGAATATAATATTAAATCTAATAATAACGTATGTTTCATAAGTTTTGACAAAAAATAGAAAGTCAAATATTTTTAACACAGCCAACTTTTATTAGAAATAATTTTTTTCTTAAAATAAGTGGACTATCTGAGAACATAATTTAATTATTTAATTATACATAACGGCCCGTGCTGTTTCACGAGACGCAATTTTCTTCGGACACCTCTCATAGTGGTCTGGGCGGCGGCAACATACAAAAAATGCACACCACACTAACATTTTGTCAGAATATTTTGCATCTTTTTTAAATCTCTCATTGTTTGGACATTCCTCTATATTATCAGTATGAAATCCGTCGATGAATTTGATTTCTAAGTTGCCCAAAATAAAGTATTTCTCAGCGTGCATCACAATCAACTTGTTGTTTGCAAAATGAATACGCCAAAGATTACAGCAACATCGGGGTATTCAGGCTAGCTGGTTAGGGGTGTATTTTAGACATTTTTCTCTTTTGCGGTGTTTTTGACCACTTCTAGCCAAAATTCTAAAAATAGTCCGATCCTCTCTGGCTAGTTTCCTTACAGACACACCAACCTTATTTTTAGCACTTGTCACTTTTCTGCACTGCGGGGAGGGGGCGGGGGTGAACAGCATTGGTCTTCTACTTTTCGGAAGGTTCGTTCAAGGGATACCCTGTTCGCATTCCGATATGGTTCGATATGCGGTCCTAGCTGATATATCTTGGTTTCGAAAAATACGCACTATTTCAGCTTTAGGCGTTTGCCCAACTAAATTATAAATACTTTTTCTAATTTCCAATTTGTATGAAATTTTTCGCGAACTGACTAACGATACCCATATATCAAATTGAAGCCTAGTAAACATACAAATTTTTGTTTGCAAACCCATCTCGATAAGTTGCATAGGTATCTCATTTGAGCCACCTTGAATTTTTTGACAAAACTTATGAAACATACGTTATTAAACACGTATACAAATACAGGTTTGCTTTCAATATAAAATAAACCTTATAGGCAAAGAACGTGGTAAAAGCCCGTTTCAATATCCCCGCTTACTTTGTTTAAGTTGGTATCAACTGATAATGAGACATCTAAAAAACAACAGAATTCCGAAGCCTGCACTAACTAGAAATCAGAAAAGGCAATGAGTATTTATATAGGTTAATGTACGGTATAACCGAAAATTCATGTGAGTAAGTCGAGTGTTGCTAGAACTCTTTACCCTAATCAGCATGTTTTCTGCTTTTTCTGTTTCCTAACAACCACCATAAAATGCCGTTATTTATTAAACCATCCCGTCTGATTGTTTCAATTTTTCCATGTTTACTTTGACGTAACGAATATAATTGTTCGAGTTATTCATTCTTTTCACAATAGTTGTCACGTCCGTTAAATATTGTTTCCATTTGTCAAAGTTATATTGTTATTGTATCGCATACTACCCACGGTTGATTTTTCTAAATGAGTTGTTTCACCCTGTACATTCGTATCCCCAATTCTTCCATACGGTACCCAACTTGTTATCGTTTGGAACTTTTCCAAAATAAAATTGTTACTAGCATAGTTCACCAAATTCTAATAATAGTCATAAAATAAATCGCAATTCAACTTGCTTCAGCTGCATTGCAAGCGGGAAGCTCATGCTAAAGCGAGAAAGTATATATTGTGATGGTTTAAGCCCTGAATCCTACCTCTGTGAGCACTGCAAAGTAATGAATAATCATAAAAGCTCAGAATGGGAGATGGTATCTAATTGCAATAAGTAAAATAAATCAGACTTGAAGTAGTAATCATATTTGCGAAGCAATGCCAGTAATAAGTAAATTAATTTCATAACATAAGAAAAAAGGCAGACCTCAAAACCGTAGAGAATGGGTTCACACAATATTTAATTAATTTAAAATAATAAAGGAGATGGTGAAATGTTGAAGCCAATCCAATTAAGAATGATTCGATTATGAAAATAATTATTACATGCTTGTCGAGTGTATTTGCAAGTCATAAGTCATTAATAAAAATTCTCTTTGAGCGTATATAATATGGTAATAAAGCAGAATGCTAATAGAAAAGTGCAACGAGCACAAATTATAACAGATCTAAGGCAATTAAATAATAGAAAATGGACCATCGATATTCAAGATTAGTTGGAATCCAAACAGTGAATTGACTTAAAAGTGAAAAATGAATGGACATTTATTTGAACACCAAAGTATTAAAAAAGGAAGTGCGCGAAATGAATAATTAATCAGTGCAACTGATATGCGAAAGGACTGTTAAAGAGTGCAGTGCGAGAAATATCGAAAGACATTAACTGTAAAATTATTAGACAATTGAATAAATTAATTACTGACAGCTTGGTGTTTGCATCTCCAATTAATTTAAGTTTTTCACTATAAAATATAAGAATAGGTACATTAAAAATAATAGCACCATAGTGACGAGTGAAATTCAGTGCATCCGGGAAATGAAGGCAGAATTATCCCTGAGTTTTGAGAAATTTTCATCTTTGGCTTCCGAGCGACCATCGCAGAGAGATCCAGATTCGTACTAGCAACTACAGGCATCGTGAGGGGATCCTAGGTACGAGAGCACATCACCAGCAACCCCATCCAGCTCCTGCAGGCACGGCACTTTATTTCAGGAGCCCCCGCAGAAGATTTGGCCCATTTCGACTCTTCCGAGCATTGAGGCGCTGTCTGCGTCAAATAATAAGGTTAGTTTGCCAAGCCATTTTAAATGCTGCGAACGTGAAACTACCGCCACATAAAGGAAGCTGTACCGAAGCAGATTCCAGGCATTTCAAACCTTCAGTTAGCCTAGATCTAATAACTGGAATATGTAGAAGTGAGGTTAGAAGTCGGCCGCGTAGTTTGGAGAAACAACGAAGTTGCGGTTTTCGCTTAAAACAAACGACGATCTACTGACGCTTCAATTAAGCGGGAGAATATAAAATTACCTGTTAGATCTGCTCATTGAGTTGTTGTAATCAATATCAAAAATCACAGAACGACCAGCAATTGATAAATTCTCATAAAGTAAAATTGTGACGTTTAGCTCGAGTGAAGTATTGTAGTTTGCATTTGACCTACGCTCAGTGGCGTACAAATAAATTTAAAAAAACTAACTGTGAACCCATAACTGAGTAAGAGCTCATGTCTGCGTTGAGTTTAGCCACAAAATTTATATTGCAGGTAGATTAAATCACAAGTAGGGGCTTACGATCATTTATATAGATTTGAGTTATTATACAGCTCATTTTTAATTAACCTTGAGAGACTTAGTTGATTCATTAGTTCTTTGACAAATCCAAACTAAAAATATTTGCTGTGGTAGCTCTAGTTTTATTTATTTAAAATTAGCTAGTAGTTAAAAGAGGGAAAGAGCCACTAGCATATATTTAGAAAATCAAGTAGCTAATAGGGATTCAGCACCTAACAACACATGCCAATCATCAATGAAATTGTTTCGTATTGGTATTAGCTAACAATAAAAATTCAACTACAATGGACAGTTCTACAGAGTCTTCAATCGAAGGTGTCCCCTAGTGGTCAGGTTAGGCACCAACACGCTAGGGTTACCTCAAGGGTAACTTTTTAACCATTGTCAACAGGGGCATGTTAAAGGTAAAGAGCAAAGCGGGGTTTTTATGCCAATATTTATGATTACTTAACATTCAGTAACTCAACTGCGATAACGTGAACGATTTTCTTTTAGATATTTGTCAATGTCCAAGTTTAAGCATTTTATGTTCTTCAGAAATTAGAGCAAATTTCAATTTCATTGAACAAGCGTCTATTCAAGGATATGCGTGGTGCAGTTAGTTCTGTAAAGGTACCTTCAAATCTGCAGGTGTAGGAATTTGCTTTGGAAATAGTCTTGTTGATGGTAGTTCTAGTAAATGTATAAACTTGGAAACATTTTGTATTGGGGTATGTGCAATTTCATATAAGGATCCTAAGAAAGCAAATGCAAATTTGTTAATAATTGCATGTTATAGATCACCCACTGCTGAATTTCCGATATTTATAGATAAAATGACTAATGCACCAAATAATGTATTTAAACTAGGACTCAATATGGTATAAAAGTGTTCTTCTTCTGAATATGCACAAATATATACTACATTGTCAGCTCTTAATTTGGTAAATATCGTTGGTCGGTCAACCCATATATCATTGGAGTTAGTCAAAACTATCGATCACATTTATCTAAATTTTATTAATCAAGGTATAAATTGTGTGGTCGACAATGTTGTCTCTGATCATAAATTAGTATTTTTTTAGGTAGATTATGTGATAAAACGTACTCTTAATGACAATGCAATTAGTCGATTTGAATCAGCATTATTAAAGATAGATTAAATTTCTCTTTGTAGCATAACTGATATTGCACATGCTTTTGATTTTTTTGTGTGAAGTGAAAGTCATTAATAGAGGATCAACTTAGGATTCCAAATATGTTAAACGTTGTGTCTGTGATCCTCCCATTATAATTATTCGAAAATACCTCAAACAAAAAACACATTTAGCTATTAATAAGGAAGAAACAACTACTAAAAAACAGTCCTTTTTTGCTGTATCCTTTTACGTCAGACAAACTTAGTAATTTATTAGGTATCTGTTCATTTAAAAATTAACTGCCATGTTCATTGTTAGAAAAGTGTTATTTGCAATTTCCGTTCAGTTGACCTATTTAGTCAATCTTTCATCTCGTCTGTTAATTTTTCCTCCTCATATTAAAACTGAAAGAGTTCCCCCCACTTTTAAACAGACCAGTTATGTTATATCTGTTATTTCTAAAAGGTTTTTTGAGTATTGTTTTTAGATAGACTAGTTAACTAGATGCAAATGATGTTTTGTTGGAATACTAACATGGATTTCGACCAAATCGGTCTACGAATTTAACGATTCATTCTTTCTATGATCAAATCATTAAATAATTTGAGAGCGGGGGGGGGGGGTCAGGGCATTTGACTGCGTCAATGTTGATTAATTATTGAAAATATTATCCGATTATTGTATATCTGATGCGGGATTAAACTGATTAGATCCTTTTTACTTAATCGTTAGTAATTACATGTAAGTCTGCAACACAATAACAATGGCATAAATTCTTTCGTTATTTCTAATTGTCTTGATAATTGTTTAGGGGTACCCCAAGGATCGGTTTTGGGCCCGACCCTTTTTTTTGTTACACATTAACATTCAAATTCAAATTTATTTAAGAAAAAGAAATAGTGCATAATAACAACAACACAACTAGAAACTAACAGGACATGCATGGAGCCAAACAAACTATAAAAGTCCAAAAAGAAAAAAGTAAAAAAAAAGAAAACCAGTTGCTTGGTGGTCTCAGCCTAAGCAGAAACCACACAGGGAACAAAATTAAAACGAACGCCTCTGAAATATTTAATTTAAAGATTTTGAAAAAAATGTTAAACAAAAAAATTAAAAAGTTATGAGAAAATGCGGGCTATTTACTATAATTTACTATATTATTATTTACGGAGCTACGAGCATAAAAATGTTATTCGAAATGGACTAAAAAAGCAGTCATATTGCACTGTAACAATTCTTTTACAAGATGTTTTCGAAACAGTGGCACTGGTTTTATTGAAAGAAGATTTCTGAGTAATAAATTGTAAAAACGTGGAGCTAAATAAGACGCGCTTCTTGTTCCAATTGTCTTTTGGGCATTTATAGTAGCTTACACATTGATTTGTAACATTTATTGTGACATAACCATGACAAATAAACTGTTTTGGTTTGTCGTGATATCTGCATATAGCGGTCTGGCCGTGCATACGTGTGTGTCTAAATATAGTAAATAAGTATCATATCTGGAGGATTTGGACAGTATAATTTTCAATATAGTATTTTGTACGGTAACTAAGTAACTGTTTGTATTGTACACCCCACTCCAGCCAATAATACTGTAAAAGATGTGGCCCAAATTATTTGGAACTTAGCACCTTTTATGTTTGTTTTAAAACCAGTTTAGTTTTATTGATAGGAGATGGAGTTTATTTTGTTGTTAAGAGATAGGGGGAAGTAGCTAGGCCTGGCTACCTCGTTATGAACAATTTTAGCCTGTGTTCAACCCCATCAATGAATATACACAATCGTGGTTAACGGTATATTGAAGTCTTAGTCCTATTACAACGTATATATATATATACAGAAAATGTATGCCATGTTTTTATGGCCTAATATTGGAATCACAATCATACATGTTTAAATTAACGTAATTCTGAATGCTAGAGTTTGTTATGTTAACCCACTAGCATTGCAGAATTGCTGCGTTGTGCCTTCGACATACGATATATTAAAAGTGCAACGTCTGTTTGTAAACACGGAACTGCTGCTTGTTGCGTGTGTCGCTTACATTTAATTGTTATCACGACACGGAAACTTGACCCATATCTTATCTGGCGCAAGTTATGCAGTTTTTGTGGGCTAATTGCGTGAACTTTTGTATTTACTGGATTACAGTTTATTTTACACTATTCACTAAAATCCCATGTTCAAATTAGTATGAACAAATACCATATTAGAGCAGGGATTGTACTAAACCATAGTATATTATTTTCAAGTCAGTTTATAGTAATGATTTTAGTTGTTTAAATAAATATAGAAATTTTCTTATTTTTTTAGTAAGTTCCTTTGTCTGCAAATCCCATCTGAAAAAACTACCAATAGTTATTCTTAAATATTTTACATTTGTACTAACTATTATATTTAGATCGGAATTGCTAATTTTTATAGTACTATATAGCGGTAGATGTAAAAGGCACACATTTTGTTTTGTCAGCGTTTAATGTAGGCAGATTCAGATCTAGCCAATTTACAATAATCGCTAGCTCAACGCTTATTTTTGTGGAAAGGTTTTGCCACGAACCACCGGAAAAATATAAAACTGTATCAAAAACGTAAGTAATAATGGTGTACTGATTTTTTGCATTTAGTAAATCATTTATGTAGATTATAAACAATACTGGTCCCAGTACACTCCCCTGAAGTACCCCATATTCGCCCAGAACTTTCTGGTTGTATGTTGCACCAACTTTTACTAGTTGCATTCTTTTTGACAAATAAGATCTAAATAAATCAAGACCGTTGGCTGAGTACAAAATAAATAAATAAACAGATAAATACTCCTAACACCCATCCTTTCCATTTTTTGCAGAAGAAGGGTGTAAAAACACCGCTACTGAGACATTTGCCGAATCTAGATTTGCATATATTTTTAACCCTTCAGTACCCGTTTACGGTCTGTGAGACCGAGCAAACACATGATGCAGTATATTACTTAATGTTCTAGCGTTAGTTTACCGCCCATTTCACTACCTTCCTATATATTGCCATTGAAGATCCGTATGTAGTTTTGAGTTCGTGCGTGCAGTGGTTTAAAAGTTATTTATAATTTCGGTTTCAGAGACCGAAGCGGGTACCCGCGTTGTTTTTATTTTTACCTTTGATATACGACTAATGTCAGGAGAAGGAAGTATTTTCGGCATTTTTAGTAACACTGTTATACTAAAACATTATTATAGTCATGGCAGATTTTATGAGAAAGAACAGGCGCGACTAGAACAGACGATGCGAGATATAATACCGGAGGAGGATGTCGACAACGCGTTTTATGATGATGTGCGATCGTCTGACGAAGATAATTTATTGGAAACTAGGGAAATGAACAGTGACACTGAACAGGAAATATCTGATTATGAAGACCTTAGTGAACAAGAAACTAATGCCATAAGATATCTCATTATTTTTATGGAGGTGACAGAGGGTGTCGGACTGCGAGACCGGTGCGGGTACTGATGTCTTACAATTTTGAACGGGTACTGGAGGGTTAAAGTTAATAATTGAATTGCATCTTCAGTAGATTTATTTTCTCGACAACCAAACTGATTATTTGATAGTAGGTGATTTTTTTTTCAAAAGGCGACATTAACCTGTGTTTTATTATCTTTTATACAATTTTAGTTATGTTCGTGAGTAAAGCTATAGGACGGTAGTTTGTTATGGTGTTTTTATATCCAGTTTTATAAATAAGTATTATTACTGCAACTTCTAAGACATTAGAAAAAATTCCACTGGAAAAATCGGATACTTAAATGTTGAAGAGGATCAGCAATGAGATATTTTATTTGTTTTATATTCTCAGCAGTGATGTTATCTTTGCCAACAGCTTTCCCTGCGTTTAAGGTGTCAATTTCATTTATTATCTCTTGTTTTGTTACAGGGCTAAGGTAAAGTGTACTGGTAATTTCTTAGAAATTTTATTTTTGTTTTTGATAATAAGAATGTTTGTCATGCGATTACCTATACTACAATAATGTCTATTAAACTCTGTTACATTAATAATTGCCGATATTGAACCGGAACAAGCACTCGTACTAACTCAGTGGAAGAGCGTAGGTAACTTACCTTCAAAACTAAAAGATCGAAATTATAGGGGCGCCAAATGGTTCCGGCCCATGTTCCCTTGTTCGTTTGAGCAAACGAACCATTAAATTCTCAAGGTAACAATACAATATAAACAATGAAAACCCACAGTTCAAAAAATCGTATAATGTTTCAAATAAATAATGGATTAATAATAGGGGGGGATAAAATCAATCTGTAATTACTGGCAATAACGAACAATAACGATACTATCACAAAATAAATATATCACATATTTAAATATCACAATCTTGACAGATACAACCTAAGACAGTGTGCATAGAAAAACGCAACCTTTGCTGAGAAAGTATAAAAGCTATTTTCCAAAATGAATTACTTTAAACTGTAAATTAGCCAAAACAGATAATTTAGAAACATCCCGTATACTGAATGAACGATACAGCGGTACTGCGTTCCACCTTTAATGTTTTAATTGCACCTCGCGAGTACTCACACAGTCAGATATCTGTATGTTTTAGTGAAATATCTCAAAACATACTGGGATAGCTTTTCCCTTCAGCGAACTTAATTAGCATAGCGATAGTTATGGAACAAACGTACGTGGGTTCACCGTCCACTCAGCTAGTTTATTAGCATGCAGCGCGAACTGAATTAAACTCAGCTTGAAACTGGCGTTAGGTTTACACACAGGAAATACAATTTAATAAGGCAATAGAGCATCCGTTAGCCATAAATCAAAAGCATATTAATTTATCGATCAAGTAATAAAGCCGTTAGGTTCAAACCCCATTTAGCACGAGGTGGAGGTGATGTTAGCTTTTAGCAGTTACTGCCAACACAGGAGGCCCCCTTGGACTGCTTGATGGATTCAGGGAGCAGCGGGAACAAGCGCAGACTAAGCTGCACGTCACTCGAAAATGCTGTAGGCTTCCTCTCTATTTGAGTAGCGGTAGCCCGTAGGGTGAAGGCTATATATATATTCCAAATTAGCAACTTGAACAAGAAAGGATTGAAACGGCTTACCAGAAAATTCTGCCAATATCTGACACAAAAATGTGCTCGCCCAACAATTTATATTAGCATGATTGCAGGTCGGAGATATGGCCCAATCGATTATTCTAGATCCGCCTGACCCAGTTATTAATTCCACTCATGCATCATTCCATCTCAGAAACGTTCACAGAAACCGATAATCAAAGATCCGGCACAAAGCAAAACGAAAACGTCTTAACACCTTTCTATTCTATTTGTCGATTTCAAGCAGGCATACGATAGCCTAGACAGAACTAAACTGATTCAGACAATGCGAGAACTAGAGCTACCTAATCATTTAGTAGAATTAGTAATAATGACAATGACAGAATCTTGGTGCCAAGTAAAAATAGAAGGAGATATATCGGATACCTTCAAAACAAAAAAGGGATTCCGTCAAGGAGACCCCCTGTCGCCCACGTTATTCAATATCGCATTAGAGGGAATTATGAGAAACTGCAGGATATCGAATACAGAGAATATACTCAGAGGGCCTCAGCAAGTAATGGCTTATGCAGACGACCTCACAGTTCTAAATAAAACCCAGGAAGGATTGAAGACTTTGTTTAAGAAAGTAGAAATGGAAGCAGGCAAGTTTGGACTCCAAATAAATGCAGAAAAAACCAAATATTTCATCACCTTTAAAAAGTCAAAAGAGCAAACCATCTTAAAAATAAAAAGTGACCACAGAGACACTCAGTACATTTTCCGGCAAGCAGAAAGTGTTACATACCTGGGAGTAGAATTTTCGAGTGAACATTACAGTGAAATTGAGAGGCGTATATCAATTGGTCTGAGGGTAGCAGCATCGCTGAACAGGGTACTTAGAGATAATGCGGTTTCACGAGCAGCCAAGGTGCATATATACAAAACCATAATAAGACAAACAGTGACATACGGGAGTGAGGTGTGGACATTAAACAAGCAAATTTTTTGCAAGCCCCGCAAACGACGCCAAATTATATCGCCATCTAGCGACACTATTACTGCCCTCGTCGGAAATAATTGCAGTTTACGTAGGAAACTGTATTTAAGTAGAACACTGCAGCTTGCCGGGACCTTACATTCGACAAAAGATACGTTTGCAGAACCAGTTGCCTAATTCTATGGGCATTTCCGGCCGTGAAAATACTGAATTACGAAGTGGGCAAAAATATCGTCTCAACTCATTTGCTATTTGATTTTCATCTTGTATTTCTATCCCATATCGAAATCTATACTTTTAATTTCCGTATTATTTAAACTTTCTCTAACTGTATTCCATAAGTGTTTTGAGTCATCCGTGACTGTATTATTTTATTTCTATAGAATTTTGACTTCGTTGTTTTTATGCACATTTGTAAAATGTTTCTACAATTTTTATAATAATTTCTGAGTTCTACATTATGTTCATTTCTCATTAAACGTTGTTTTAAAGCATACGAATGCTTATTGTTTTATTAATTTTTGAGTAATCCATTGTTCACGCTTTTTTTTAATTTTCGAATTAACTGGACTATTGTTTTTTACTTTGCGTGAGTTTTGTTTGCTCGCTTTTAGAGTATCAATAGATGTTCATGTAGCAACATTTGCGTCCTGCTCATTTAATATACCGTCCCATGACAAAGAGTTTAACTAAATAAAGAATCTTATGCTATCAAAAATTTTTGAGGTTGGTTGTGGATTAACCTTTCTAAGACTTTCAAAATTAAATTCTCTATACTAAATATAACAGTGTAATGATCAGTGATGCCAGTCCGCAAAATTAAACCAAAAATATCAGAAGACTTTTGTCGTGTTTTTATAAAAACTTGGTCTTAGCTACTCTTGTGTAGTTGTTGATTACAGATTTGAAACTCTGTTCAGACATTACATTTAGATAATCATTTACTATTCGATCATTTTTTTAAAATATCAACGTTTATGTCTCAAGAAATATGTTCATTGTTTTCTCTACATTCTGGCAAAAAAGGCGCAACTGTTCTATAAAATTTTGAACTTCAATATCATGACATCGATATACTGGACTGATACCATACTTTTTATTGGGCCTTTCAAGTTTTATTTGCATTACACGGGTTTCTAAGAGTTAATTGTTGTACCACTAGCATTCAAATTATTTTTAACAAAAATTACTACGGCATAATTTCTGTTTATACTTCCATTGTTATAATGTGTTGAAAAGCCGTCTATATTAAAATTATCGATACGAATTTGAATGTTTCTGTTAAGACAATGATATCTAAAGTTTCTTTATCTAATGAATGCAATAATATTAAAAATTCTTCGAAATTTTTTGCAATGCTCTGTATGTTTAATTGCACCATATTGATCTCATTATGTTTTAATAAACCCTCACATTCTAACGTGTTATCTAAATAATATTTTCAAAATTATCATATTCACCAAGTCCTGTCGGAAATGTATCTACTTTGTCTTTTGGTTTTATCATATATCCTGACGACACCTCTGTCGTTATTTCAGATAACAGTTATACTGCGTTGAAAAATAAGTGCATCAGTCTTCCACAAAGTCTCACTCAGTAGTTCTCTAATAGTTTCTTATATATAAATGCTGAAAAATCTCATTCGTTAGGTTTTATAATCGACAGAAACATGTAACATCCTGTAATTTAGAAATAAACAATACCTTTATGGTTGTTGCAAAATGTGTTAAGTTCCTGAAATTATATATTGGTTGCAGACAACATTTTGACCAATTAACCTCTAAATTGAATTCTATATGTCATACGTATTTAGCAAAATACGTAATGTTTTATCACAAAAAAATATTCTTATGATATATACTTTGGACATGTAGAATCCAAACTTCGGTGTGCAATCTGTTTTTGGAGACAGACACACAGACAGACAGACCAATGAACAAAAACATGTTTTTTTGGGTTCATGGGACTAAAACGTGAAGATCTGTTGAAAACTCAATTGCGAATTTTTTGGGGTGATTCCAATACTTTCCTTTAGTGTAAAATGAAGTAAAAATGTAATTTATTAAGTTTCATATTTAGTCAATAAAATCAATCATATACTTTTTATTAATGCACAATATCAAAAAATAAATTTCTGTCCATCTAAAAATTAGCTTATATGCAAAGGATATAGCGTGAAAAACTGCTAATCTTCCTTGTCTTGTAACAATATTTATAACTTTTTTGTTAATAATATGTATGAGTATTGCTACACCAACAAGCATGCAATTATGGTATTTGTAAAATTTACAATAAACTATAGTTACGCTAACACTATTTGTCTCAATCCGCATAATATTGTTATCACTACCGATTGATTTTTTCTGTGCAAACAACGATAAAAACATAATGCGTAGTGGATTACAAAAACTAAACTAAGCCACCGATATTGAACTATCACGTATTCTCAGAGATGTGCGATAAGAGATATGTTGGGAGACTGCCTTCTTTTTAATTTAGTTAGTGACCACGCTCTCTACTCAAACATGAAGACGGTGAAACCGCTGATAATACATGTTGTGATTGAAGTTGTTTTGTTGGGGTGTGCCTGTGCAGCTTTTCCGGATCTGCTAAATGAAGAAGTGGACAAGGTAGATTTAACAATATTTTTAAATTTTTTAAGTGCCTGGAATTTGTTGCTGCCATTGGAGAACTGTACCTTTTGTACCTTGTACCTTTTGATCAGAGCTGGATCTAAAAATTTAACGTTCGGTGCATCTGAAACTGCTTCTCATTTTTTATTAAGGTTTTATTTAAAAAAATCTGGTGTGATACACGCACACAACTTCCTTTTACAGTGATCTTATAATTAGCCAAAAATTTGATTTAAAATGTTTTAAGCATTTGTCAAAAATTTTAAAAAATTACAAATTCTGCAAAAACGGTACAAAATAGAGTGTTAGTTGAAGAGACAAATTTTCTCTAGAATTTTAAGCTGAATTCAAAAATGTATTAATATACTGGGTGTTCTATTTAAAATAAGAGTTAATAAAAAAAATAGACAAAAAAACAAAAGAAACCCATTTTAGAAGTATTCAACTGGAAAATCACCTATCTCACATCAATACACATTGAAAATGTAATAAAAATGTAAAGTTTTAAAAAATCGTTAGAGCCGTTTTTGAAAAAATTCGAAAAAAACTGAAAAATCACAAGAGTAAACACCTACTTCCGGTTATGCGATTTTTTTCAAAAGCTTGCTGTCTCATATACATAGTACACAAAACTTATATATGAAGTTTCAACGCCATACCGCTTTTTGTTTTTGAGATATTCTGTTCACAGACAGACAGACACACAGACAGACAGACACACAGACAGACACACAGACCAATGAAAAAAATATGTTTTTTGGGATCAGGGGACTCTAAAACGTGAAGATTTGTTGAAAACTCAATTTCGAGTTTTTGGGGTGAATCCAATACTTCCTTTATTGTAAAAGGAAGTAAAAATCGGTCACGGCACATACAATATAATATCATAAAGGTGTATGCTGATTATTAGATTGAATTAAAGAAGTAGAATTTAGAAATAAAAAACAACGAGAAAAACACACTTTTACGTTTTTTAGTTTTTTTTGCAAAATTAAAAAATTATAGTTTATTACATGACAAAATATAATTAGGAAAAACCTAAACCTTCAACATCCTTGTCTTTTCGTGCAAAATCAACAGCTGAAAGTAATTATCTGATACATAAATGCAATTAGGTAGTTCTTTAGAAATTTCATTTTTTGCAAAATTCTAGCTATATTAGAATAAGAACTTTTAACGCGACTTTTGAAATTAAAAATGCGAAAAAAAATTAAATCTTATTTGTATCTAATACAAATTATTTGAGATGATTTATCACATTTTCACCACTCATTGCTGAAATATGTTTGCCAAATAATAATTAAATTCGTCCTAGAATCACATGTGCTGCAGCCTTTATTTTCGGAGTCTTGAAAATTATATCGTCTGGAGATAGAGCAGAGACGGTTTTTCTAGTTCAGGCTTTTCCAGAACAAAATTATAAAATTGTTCATATTGTTTCTTTTGACAACTCGGTCAAGACGTATTATCATCAAAGGGTCCCGGATGGTGTAGCTTGAAGACGCGTCCACGTTCTATCAATAGAGTTAAGCAACGCTCTTTCTGGTCGGAACTTGGATGGGAGTTCCACGGCTGCTTCGCTCGGCGCCTCGTGGTTCGGCTGCCACGGAAATAGTTGGTCCCGGATGTCATAATAACATCATGACAGTTGTTAGTGGGGTTGGAAGTCCCCATAAATGCACATCGACGCCTATAATTAGCCTAACGGCTGTTGGCTGAGTGCGAAATAAATAAATAAAGATAAATAAATTTTAAAAAACTTCATGTTGGCGCCTCTGAGTCTTTGTCCCCGCTTCGTCCCCCTCTAAAACCGGCACTGCTTTGGAGCCGTCACCAATAAACAAATTCCGCTTAGCGCCACTTTGAGAGGTTCTAATATAAGATATATTTTTAGGACACCTTGCAATCGTACAGATTTCAAGACATCCCATTTCAATCTTGGACCATCGACAGTACAACTGAAATTACCTATAATGAATCAAAATCAAGCGTGGTACAAATGGATCCATATAGCGAGAGGTGAGTAAGATTCTATCATGTTAATTAGTAACTTAAGTTAAGATTTTGTTTATCAAATAGATGATGACGAAAAAAATGTTCTTAAAATTGCATTTTAAAATTTTTTTTACGTTTGTTTTCCATGACTTTAAAGATGACACCGAGTAAATAATCTCGGTGATGTGCAAAGAACAAAATACTTTAACAAAGCATTTAATTTTATCTACAGGACTGATAAGTTGTAATCACAGTTACTCAGTAGTCAGAAACTAACAGTAATTTATCTCAAATAGAAATACTACTCAATTGTAGCTACTTGACTTACTATTACGTAGGTATTTGACTGGCTTTGCCCTGGAATAAACAATTTAACCAATTTCAAAAGCACTTAAAAATCAATGTCAATGATTCAAATAACATCGTTGAAACAATTTTATTGTAAAAAATCGCTAAAATTAAATTATCTTCCCTAAAACAAATCAAAACTATTTTATTTATGTACAATATATATGGCATTTGCATAACACTAAAAAATTACTTCGACTGGCATGAACCACCTATTATATATAGTTATACCTGCCATTTGGAAAAAACGAGCATCTTGTAGATTTTTCTTCAATTAGCAGCATAGACTATAATCGTCTGGCATCAAATCTAGCAGATAATGTATTTGTACCAGTTTTTTAAAAGTAACTTTAGTTATTCGGTATACTGCCAAAATAGATATTTATGTATTTAGTGTGTAAAGAGAGCCATTTTGGTATGAGGATGCGAGTTTCGTGCCGAGCGGTAGCGAGGCGCGAAAAAGCAACCGAATACCAAAATGGCTCTTTACACTCGAAATACATACAAAATTTTTTCTACGGTCCTAAATAAATAACAAAATTGTTAAATAATTGAAATTTCGATACACACCATTTGATGAAGTCGTTGTACCGCCGTTCAGAAAGGCCGCGCGATTTGGCCGGCAACAACACTCGTTGGTTGCTGTCTGGGTCGCTTCTAATACTTCAGGTGGGGTGCAATTACCTTCAGATTCCATCTTCAACTTCACAAAAACTCACAAACTCAATAAATCTGTTGCGCGATGATGGACGCACCGTGATGCAATTGTCAATAATTTCAGCCAGTTCCAGAAAAATGACGAATTAAATTAATAACCAGGTTAGCCATGGCGATGCGTAAAGTAAAATGAAGTGACATTGTTTACGTGGTTGCGATGCTAAAATGGTTACTAGGGAAAAAATTTGTGAATCGCTAACTTTTCGCATTGACAGTGAGCGCTTAATAGTCAGTTTTAAAGGTGACCGTAGAAAAAATATATTTTCCTGAGACATCGACATTTTTGGAACCTACCTTAAGATACGTCTTCCAACTTGTGTAATTTTTATTTTATACTGCGGATAGAAAAGAATTTTTTTTAGAGAAACACCCCTAAGGCCATTTACTCTAATTATAATCTGGCCAAGAAACTAACCAATGAATAATTTTGTTCTAATTTATATTGCTACTACAAAACCTAAGGCTAAACCTTACTAGTATTTCTTAGATTCTAATAAATTAGTTACACTAATATCAACGTGTACTCTAGCACTATGCTCTGCTGCTGCCTAGACACAAACATTGAACTACCTCGAAAGGTTTAGTCCTCGAATCTTCTGATCAGATTCGTATTATCGAGGAGCTGCATGGCTTCGACATTGACGTGAGTCGGTGTTCATGACTCTTCGCGAATTTGCTAATGATCTGGCCAACAGCGTCCATTTCCAAGTCACTGTGGAGGTCACTATTTCTAAAATACCAAGAAGCATTGGCAATGCTCCTTAATACTTTGTTTTGAAATCGCTGTATTATTCCTACGTTGTTCTTTTTGTCACAATCCCATAGCTTTATGCCATTTGCCCATAAGGGTTTAAGAATTTGTTTGTACCAAGCAACCAGTACATTTTTTTCTCTTCTCTAAATTTAATATCCAATTAATGTTTTTTCTTTTTTGAGATGAGCCTTCCAGCCTAGCTTGACGTCTAATATCATACCCAAACATTTTGCTGTATCAGGATATGGTACTTGGATATTATTTATACTTACAGAGATACGTTGAGTTATTTTATTCCTAAAGTTGACATGGGCAGATTTAGCTTCATTCAATTTGATTCGCCATTGCTTAGTAGATCACTATTTCTGTAAATGCATTGTATTTTTTTTATATTTTTATATTTTAACAAGAATTGTGACATATCTAAGCACCATGGTGTATATTATGAAGAATAATATACTACTACCACTACTACTACTACTATTATTGCCGCTTCTTCGATCTTTGCCTACAGCCATTAAAGCAGTATCGTCAGCAAAGGTGGCTATCGTGTCATGGTATAATTCAGGAATATTACTGTTGGTTAAAGACTGACTCCAATACACTACCGTGTGGCACTCCTACCTTAACTTCTTTCAGTTCAGAGTAAGCATCTTCTTGCTTAATACTAAAAGCTCTATCTGAAATGTAAGATTTCAATAATTGTGGGAAACGTTTAGGCAAAAGCTTGCTTAATTTATAGTTAAGTCCCTCATGTCACACCTTAACCAAAACCTGTGCTACACCAAGGAAGATGGTAGAACAAACTTTTTCTTCTTCTATCTTTTCAATTATGGCTGTAATCCTATAGACTTGGTCTATAATTGAGTGACATTCTCTGAAGCCAAACGGGTACTCTAGGATTATGTTTTTGTCTTCAATAATTGGTTTCAATCTTTTAAGAAGTATTTTCATAAACAGTTTTAAAATAACAGGGAGTAAAACTTGTAATACGAGACTTCAGTTGGTGGTTTTTTGGGTTTAGCAATCATCCTCACTTTTGCTTGGGTACATATTTTAGTCTAAAGGATGCATTAATAACGTAGGCAAGTTTTACTATTGCTTTACGAGAAAGCTGTTTTAGAATTTCCCCAGTAATTAAGTCAAACCCCGGTACTTTCTTCGCGTTGGTGTTTTCTTTAATTTCTGTGCCTGTTTCTGTTGGGGCAAAGAGTTTGATGTTACTTTCTTCCTGGGTAACATTTCCCCAGTCAAGAATGCCCTTGCCCTCATTTGTCTGGAAGGTCTCTTCTAGATATTCGGCATATCTATTAGCATTTCGTATATTGATTTTTGCCCATGTGCCATCTGAAGTTTTAATTGGTGGATTCTGCAAGATTGGCCTTTTTAGTTTTTTGGTGGCTCTCCAAAGTGAATAGTCAGATTTACTGTCATTTGACAGTTCACTTAGATAGTCACTAAGGGAGCCATTTGTAACTTTTTGAATTCCTCTCTTAAGTTGTTGTGTAGCATTGTTGAGTCTAGTTTTACATGCTAATATATCGTATGAGAAAAAAAGAGTTCACCAAGGGTGCCTTTAGAATTTTAAAGTCATGTGTATTACTTCGTTAGATAAATATTGTTTCAAGGAGTAGAGCATCTTAAACTTTATCATTGATTCATCTACAGAGCTTCCCCGTGATGGTGCAAAATGAAGAGATAGCATTTTTTCATAAGTGGGCGAACTTTATACAGTTTGTCAAAGTTTACATCGCCCTTTTTCGGCATATTCTTGGTATTATTTAGGTGAAAATGTTGCATAATTTTCAGAAATCGTTGTAACGAAAGTACTATTCTTACACGTTTAACGTGAAAATTTTCGTCTCTGGACCAATATAATATAAAACGATTATTATACGAAAACATGTCCCGAATTTTTCTGAGGTTAAATCTAAAGTTACATTGTGTTGCTATGCGAATATGTTAGATTCCTTTACAATATTATCTATTACTCTAGTATAAAAACGTGAACAGGATTGTAGCTAATTTCTGGATTTTTCACACCAACGTAGCCCTAAAACTTGGCATCCAATTAGACTAAAAGTCTTCTATATCCAATTCAGATAACTCTGGTGAGAAGGTTTCTTCGTGGTTATCAACTTTTGTGGTGTAATTTAGATCAACGTCTTCATGATCTGCCCCACTATCATTTTGGATGTCATGTTCTAAATCTGTAAACTCGTTTTGAACCGAAGTGGAAAGTTATTGCCCCGTTAAGTGCTAAAGGATTAAATTATTAATGTATGGAAATTCCTAATATGACTGACACTGAGTGTATAAACTACCGTAACTGCATTTATTAGTTTTGCATTGATATTACGATTGTCCAACACTTTCAACAGTTTATTCACTGAAACACTATCTTTAGCTTTGTTAAGATACACAGTCAAAACCTGTAGACCTCTCAAGTACGGCCTATTTATTCCTAAAAGCCAATACGATTTTTTAGTTTCTTAGCCATTACAATACTTACATAAGCGCCCATTAACAATATGAGAGTTTACTTTACTAAAATCACTTTTAAACCATTTTGTGAATTACAGAACATACTCAGTTTCGTCCACCACACAAACGAATAGTCCCACTACTGAGGCATCCACGAAAACCTCATCAGAACAGTCAGCACCATCAGAAGCTACCATACGATCGTCTACTATAGTAACGTCATCTACTGATGCATCCAGGGCAAAATCAGATTCTACATCATCAGAAGCTAACACACAATCGTCTACTACAGTAACGTCCACTACTGAGGCAACTACTGCCACATCAGAACTTACAACACCATCGTCTACTACAGTAGCGTCCACTACTGAGGCAACCACGGCCACATCAGAAAGCACAACACCATCGTCTACTACAGTAGCGTCAACTACTGAGGCAACCACGGTCTCATCAGAACGCACAACACCATCGGCTACTACAGTACCGTCCACTACTGAGGCAACCACGGCCACATCAGAACGCACAACCCCATCGTCTACTACAGTACCGTCCACCACTGAAGCAACCACGGCCACATCAGAACGCACAACCCCATCGTCTACTACAGTACCGTCCACCACTGAAGCAACCACGGCCACATCAGAACGTACAACACCATCGTCTACTACAGTAGCGTCCACTACTGAGGCAACCACGGCCACATCAGAACGTACAACACCATCGTCTACTACAGTAGCGTCCACTACTGAGGCAACCACGGCCACATCAGAACGTACAACACCATCGTCTACTACAGTAGCGTCCACTACTGAGGCAACCACGGCCACATCAGAACGTACAACACCATCGTCTACTACAGTAGCGTCCACTACTGAGGCAACCACGGCCACATCAGAACGTACAACACCATCGTCTACTACAGTAGCGTCCACTACTGAGGCAACCACGGCCACATCAGAACGTACAACACCATCGTCTACTACAGTAGCGTCCACTACTGAGGCAACCACGGCCACATCAGAACGTACAACACCATCGTCTACTACAGTAGCCTCCACTACTGAGGCAACCACGGCCACATCAGAACGTACAACACCATCGTCTACTACAGTAGCGTCCACTACTGAGGCAACCACGGCCACATCAGAACGTACAACACCATCGTCTACTACAGTAGCGTCCACTACTGAGGCAACCACGGCCACATCAGAACGTACCACACCATCGTCTACTACAGTAGCGTCCACTACTGAGGCAACCACGGCCACATCAGAACGTACAACACCATCGTCTACTACAGTAGCGTCCACTACTGAGGCAAGCACGGCCACATCTGAACGTACAACACCATCGTCTACTACAGTAGCGTCCACTACTGAGGCAACCTCGGCCACATCAGAACGTACAACACCATCGTCTACTACAGTAGCGTCCACTACTGAGGCAACCACGGCCACATCAGAACGCACAACACCATCGTCTACTACAGTAGCGTCCACTACTGAGGCAACCACGGCCACATCAGAACGTACAACACCATCGTCTACTACAGTAGCGTCCACTACTGAGGCAACCACGGCCACATCAGAACGTACAACACCATCGTCTACTACAGTAGCGTCCACTACTGAGGCAACCACGGCCACATCAGAACGTACAACACCATCGTCTACTACAGTAGCGTCCACCACTGAGGCAACCACGGCCACATCAGAACGTACCACACCATCGTCTACTACAGTAGCGTCCACTACTGAGGCAACCACGGCCACATCAGAACGTACAACACCATCGTCTACTACAGTAGCGTCCACTACTGAGGCAACCACGGCCACATCAGAACGTACCACACCATCGTCTACTACAGTAGCGTCCACTACTGAGGCAACCACGGCCACATCAGAACGTACAACACCATCGTCTACTACAGTAGCGTCCACTACTGAGGCAACCACGGCCACATCAGAACGTACAACACCATCGTCTACTACAGTAGCGTCCACTACTGAAGCAACCACGGCCACATCAGAACGTACAACACCATCGTCTACTACAGTAGCGTCCACTACTGAGGCAACCACGGCCACATCAGAACGTACAACACCATCGTCTACTACAGTAGCGTCCACTACTGAGGCAACCACGGCCACATCAGAACGTACAACACCATCGTCTACTACAGTAGCGTCCACTACTGAGGCAACCACGGCCACATCAGAACGTACAACACCATCGTCTACTACAGTAGCGTCCACTACTGAGGCAACCACGGCCACATCAGAACGTACAACACCATCGTCTACTACAGTAGCGTCCACTACTGAGGCAACCACGGCCACATCAGAACGTACTACACCATCGTCTACTACAGTAGCGTCCACTACTGAGGCAACCACGGCCACATCAGAACGTACCACACCATCGTCTACTACAGTAGCGTCCACTACTGAGGCAACCACGGCCACATCAGAACGTACAACACCATCGTCTACTACAGTAGCGTCCACTACTGAGGCAACCACGGCCACATCAGAACGTACAACACCATCGTCTACTACAGTAGCGTCCACTACTGAGGCAACCACGGCCACATCAGAACGTACAACACCATCGTCTACTACAGTAGCGTCCACTACTGAGGCAACCACGGCCACATCAGAACGTACCACACCATCGTCTACTACAGTAGCGTCCACTACTGAGGCAACCACGGCCACATCAGAACGTACAACACCATCGTCTACTACAGTAGCGTCCACTACTGAGGCAACCACGGCCACATCAGAACGTACAACACCATCGTCTACTACAGTAGCGTCCACTACTGAGGCAACCACGGCCACATCAGAACGTACAACACCATCGTCTACTACAGTAGCGTCCACTACTGAGGCAACCACGGCCACATCAGAACGTACAACACCATCGTCTACTACAGTAGCGTCCACTACTGAGGCAACCACGGCCACATCAGAACGTACCACACCATCGTCTACTACAGTAGCGTCCACTACTGAGGCAACCACGGCCACATCAGAACGTACAACACCATCGTCTACTACAGTAGCGTCCACTACTGAGGCAACCACGGCCACATCAGAACGTACCACACCATCGTCTACTACAGTAGCGTCCACTACTGAATCAACCTCGGCCACATCAGAACGTACAACACCATCGTCTACTACAGTAGCGTCCACTACTGAGGCAACCACGGCCACATCAGAACGTACAACACCATCGTCTACTACAGTAGCGTCCACTACTGAGGCAACCACGGCCACATCAGAACGTACAACACCATCGTCTACTACAGTAGCGTCCACTACTGAGGCAACCACGGCCACATCAGAACGTACAACACCATCGTCTACTACAGTAGCGTCCACCACTGAGGCAACCACGGCCACATCAGAACGTACAACACCATCGTCTACTACAGTAGCGTCCACTACTGAGGCAACCACGGCCACATCAGAACGTACCACACCATCGTCTACTACAGTAGCGTCCACTACTGAGGCAACCACGGCCACATCAGAACGTACAACACCATCGTCTACTACAGTAGCGTCCACTACTGAGGCAACCACGGCCACATCAGAACGTACCACACCATCGTCTACTACAGTAGCGTCCACTACTGAGGCAACCACGGCCACATCAGAACGTACAACACCATCGTCTACTACAGTAGCGTCCACTACTGAGGCAACCACGGCCACATCAGAACGTACAACACCATCGTCTACTACAGTAGCGTCCACTACTGAGGCAACCACGGCCACATCAGAACGTACAACACCATCGTCTACTACAGTAGCGTCCACTACTGAGGCAACCACGGCCACATCAGAACGTACAACACCATCGTCTACTACAGTAGCGTCCACTACTGAGGCAACCACGGCCACATCAGAACGTACAACACCATCGTCTACTACAGTAGCGTCCACTACTGAGGCAACCACGGCCACATCAGAACGTACAACACCATCGTCTACTACAGTAGCGTCCACTACTGAGGCAACCACGGCCACATCAGAACGTACAACACCATCGTCTACTACGGTAGCGTCCACTACTGAGGCAACCACGGCCACATCAGAACGTACAACACCATCGTCTACTACAGTAGCGTCCACTACTGAGGCAACCACGGCCACATCAGAACGTACAACACCATCGTCTACTACAGTAGCGTCCACTACTGAGGCAACCACGGCCACATCAGAACGTACCACACCATCGTCTACTACAGTAGCGTCCACTACTGAGGCAACCACGGCCACATCAGAACGTACAACACCATCGTCTACTACAGTAGCGTCCACTACTGAGGCAACCACGGCCACATCAGAACGTACAACACCATCGTCTACTACAGTAGCGTCCACTACTGAGGCAACCACGGCCACATCAGAACGTACAACACCATCGTCTACTACAGTAGCGTCCACTACTGAGGCAACCACGGCCACATCAGAACGTACCACACCATCGTCTACTACAGTAGCGTCCACTACTGAGGCAACCACGGCCACATCAGAACGTACAACACCATCGTCTACTACAGTAGCGTCCACTACTGAGGCAACCACGGCCACATCAGAACGTACCACACCATCGTCTACTACAGTAGCGTCCACTACTGAGGCAACCACGGCCACATCAGAACGTACAACACCATCGTCTACTACAGTAGCGTCCACTACTGAGGCAACCACGGCCACATCAGAACGTACAACACCATCGTCTACTACAGTAGCGTCCACTACTGAGGCAACCACGGCCACATCAGAACGTACAACACCATCGTCTACTACAGTAGCGTCCACTACTGAGGCAACCACGGCCACATCAGAACGTACCACACCATCGTCTACTACAGTAGCGTCCACTACTGAGGCAACCACGGCCACATCAGAACGTACAACACCATCGTCTACTACAGTAGCGTCCACTACTGAGGCAACCACGGCCACATCAGAACGTACAACACCATCGTCTACTACAGTAGCGTCCACTACTGAGGCAACCACGGCCACATCAGAACGTACAACACCATCGTCTACTACAGTACCGTCCACTACTGAGGCAACCACGGCCACATCAGAACGTACCACACCATCGTCTACTACAGTAGCGTCCACTACTGAGGCAACCACGGCCACATCAGAACGTACAACACCATCGTCTACTACAGTAGCGTCCACTACTGAGGCAACCACGGCCACATCAGAACGTACCACACCATCGTCTACTACAGTAGCGTCCACTACTGAGGCAACCACGGCCACATCAGAACGTACAACACCATCGTCTACTACAGTAGCGTCCACTACTGAGGCAACCACGGCCACATCAGAACGTACAACACCATCGTCTACTACAGTAGCGTCCACTACTGAGGCAACCACGGCCACATCAGAACGTACCACACCATCGTCTACTACAGTAGCGTCCACTACTGAGGCAACCACGGCCACATCAGAACGTACCACACCATCGTCTACTACAGTAGCGTCCACTACTGAGGCAACCACGGCCACATCAGAACGTACAACACCATCGTCTACTACAGTAGCGTCCACTACTGAGGCAACCACGGCCACATCAGAACGTACCACACCATCGTCTAGTACAGTAGCGTCCACTACTGAGGCAACCACGGCCACATCAGAACGTACAACACCATCGTCTACTACAGTAGCGTCCACTACTGAGGCAACCACGGCCACATCAGAACGTACAACACCATCGTCTACTACAGTAGCGTCCACTACTGAGGCAACCACGGCCACATCAGAACGTACAACACCATCGTCTACTACGGTAGCGTCCACTACTGAGGCAACCACGGCCACATCAGAACGTACAACACCATCGTCTACTACAGTAGCGTCCACTACTGAGGCAACCACGGCCACATCAGAACGTACCACACCATCGTCTACTACAGTAGCGTCCACTACTGAGGCAACCACGGCCACATCAGAACGTACAACACCATCGTCTACTACAGTAGCGTCCACTACTGAGGCAACCACGGCCACATCAGAACGTACCACACCATCGTCTACTACAGTAGCGTCCACTACTGAGGCAACCACGGCCACATCAGAACGTACAACACCATCGTCTACTACAGTAGCGTCCACTACTGAGGCAACCACGGCCACATCAGAACGTACAACACCATCGTCTACTACAGTAGCGTCCACTACTGAGGCAACCACGGCCACATCAGAACGTACCACACCATCGTCTACTACAGTAGCGTCCACTACTGAGGCAACCACGGCCACATCAGAACGTACAACACCATCGTCTACTACAGTAGCGTCCACTACTGAGGCAACCACGGCCACATCAGAACGTACCACACCATCGTCTACTACAGTAGCGTCCACTACTGAGGCAACCACGGCCACATCAGAACGTACAACACCATCGTCTACTACAGTAGCGTCCACTACTGAGGCAACCACGGCCACATCAGAACGTACAACACCATCGTCTACTACAGTAGCGTCCACTACTGAGGCAACCACGGCCACATCAGAACGTACAACACCATCGTCTACTACGGTAGCGTCCACTACTGAGGCAACCACGGCCACATCAGAACGTACAACACCATCGTCTACTACAGTAGCGTCCACTACTGAGGCAACCACGGCCACATCAGAACGTACAACACCATCGTCTACTACAGTAGCGTCCACTACTGAGGCAACCACGGCCACATCAGAACGTACCACACCATCGTCTACTACAGTAGCGTCCACTACTGAGGCAACCACGGCCACATCAGAACGTACAACACCATCGTCTACTACAGTAGCGTCCACTACTGAGGCAACCACGGCCACATCAGAACGTACAACACCATCGTCTACTACAGTAGCGTCCACTACTGAGGCAACCACGGCCACATCAGAACGTACAACACCATCGTCTACTACAGTAGCGTCCACTACTGAGGCAACCACGGCCACATCAGAACGTACCACACCATCGTCTACTACAGTAGCGTCCACTACTGAGGCAACCACGGCCACATCAGAACGTACAACACCATCGTCTACTACAGTAGCGTCCACTACTGAGGCAACCACGGCCACATCAGAACGTACAACACCATCGTCTACTACAGTAGCGTCCACTACTGAGGCAACCACGGCCACATCAGAACGTACAACACCATCGTCTACTACAGTAGCGTCCACTACTGAGGCAACCACGGCCACATCAGAACGTACAACACCATCGTCTACTACAGTAGCGTCCACTACTGAGGCAACCACGGCCACATCAGAACGTACAACACCATCGTCTACTACAGTAGCGTCCACTACTGAGGCAACCACGGCCACATCAGAACGTACAACACCATCGTCTACTACAGTAGCGTCCACTACTGAGGCAACCACGGCCACATCAGAACGTACAACACCATCGTCTACTACAGTAGCGTCCACTACTGAGGCAACCACGGCCACATCAGAACGTACAACACCATCGTCTACTACAGTAGCGTCCACTACTGAGGCAACCACGGCCACATCAGAACGTACAACACCATCGTCTACTACAGTAGCGTCCACTACTGAGGCAACCACGGCCACATCAGAACGTACAACACCATCGTCTACTACAGTAGCGTCCACTACTGAGGCAACCACGGCCACATCAGAACGTACAACACCATCGTCTACTACAGTAGCGTCCACTACTGAGGCAACCACGGCCACATCAGAACGTACAACACCATCGTCTACTACAGTAGCGTCCACTACTGAGGCAACCACGGCCACATCAGAACGTACAACACCATCGTCTACTACAGTAGCGTCCACTACTGAGGCAACCACGGCCACATCAGAACGTACAACACCATCTTCAGAAACTACATTATCAGAAGCTACCACACAATCGTCTACTACAGTAACGTCCTCTACTGATACATCCACGGCCACATCGGAATCTACACCATCGGAAGCTACTACACAATCGTCTACTACAGTAACGTCCTCTTCTGATGCATCCACGGTGACATCAGAAGCTACTACACAATCGTCTACTACATTAACGTCTTCTACTGATGCATCTACGGCCACATCAGAATCTACTCCATCAGAAGCTACCACACAATCGTATACTACAGTAACGTCTTCTACTGATGCATCCACGACCACATCAGAATCTACAACACCATCAGAAGCTACTACACCATCGGTTACCACATCAGAACTTACAACACAATCAGGGGCTACCACACCATCGGTCAGTACAGCATCGTCCACTACTGAGGCGCCGACGACACCTGCTCCTGAAACGTCCATTTCTAAGAGTGTGGTTAGTACTGTTATTAAAGCTACTGTCGGTGTCGTGTTTGTGGCTGCGGCATTTGTATTTATCTTGTTCTTATTATAAATTAATATTTCCGTTTTCAACTAAACATTGAAACTAATAATTCGAAGTAAAAAGATCTTTAGGCTATGGTACAAGTTATTTAAGGAGTTACTCGTATTTTGTTGAGTCACTGTATTAAGCATAGAAAATATTTTTTTAGAATTGGTAAAAGTCAGTTAGTTGGTACTATGTCATATGTTACCGATGTGGCCATAAGTATTTATAACAGCAAGATGATAGCATGAACAAAAAACAGAATGCTTGAGTAAGAAAAAGATAGCTGTATAAAAAAGTTTATTTTGGTATGTATATTTAGTTGACATGTGTCATAATTAAAATATTGGTCATGCCTACTCAAACATTTTGTTTCTAGATTTATGTCTATCTTATTGTGTATTGCGGCTGTGAAGCAATTTTGTATTGTATTATTGTGTTTTAAACTTATACTATAATAGTATCGTAACACAAGTTGCATAAGGCATAATTTTGTTGCACGCGTCCCAGTTAAGAAATAGCTCATTTTGTGTAACGCCCGGAATTTTGCGGGACGAGCTAAGCGAGATCCCACAAAGTCACACAATTTAAACAAAGTCGTATTTCCTAACGTGTTTTGTAGAAGATTTGTTCTAGTTTTGAGTAAAAATGGTTCTTTAAACCTTAAAGTGATTAAATTATAAATGTCTCGCTAAATGAATGTCAAGCTGCGCTTTCGCTTTTTCTCATGTCAATTTGATGTACTTTTCATCAGTAATTGTAAAATATTTTTCATTCCATAACTAGTTACGAAAAGTGTGACGTTTCAAATCTACACTCAGTGACAATTTATATGTCAAAGTTAGAAAAAGAGTGTTTTCTAAATAACAAGTGCTAAAACAGGCTTTATAAAACGAGAATACTAATTTATCTACTTTGGATATCAAGGTAGATATTACGGTAAAAATTTTACTAATACCATTAAGAAATCTCAAACGTGTCAAGTGTTATTTTAGTTGTGAGAAGTACTTCTGTTCTTCACTAGTGAAAAATTTACTTTTTCTCACTAGTGGGGAAAACCTATGTTATATTGTTATAGTAGCCGACATTTCATAAGTTGTAGGTTCCTGCAAATTATAATTAGTAATGTAGACATCATATAAGTTTTAAACGTCAAAATTTAATTTTGGATGGTAGGTATTACAAAAAATAGCGTATTGAACACGTTAGAAAATTGACACTTCCATGCTCGTGTAGAACTGGTCCATTCGCTTCGCTGCGCTCGCTCGTAAATTAAAAGTTTACACTCACTGGAAACGTTCACTTTTTCTTAACTTGTAGAACAATCTACTATTATCCAACATCTACTTATAATAAGCATATTACTACTGTCATTTCAAATAAAGAAAATACCTCATTAGTCACTAGTGAGAAAAACTAGAAAAGTTACGGAGAAATAATTATTATACGTTGGGTACCATATTGACTATCCAACCCTTGTTTGTGATTTCTAAATTTTATTAACAGCATATCATGTGTTAGGTCAGTTTCAAAAAATTCAGAATAAAAGTAATATGATTTAAAGAGATTTAAGAGAGATTGTGTATAAAACGCTGTATTGCACGTGTGTGGTATGCATATTAGCAACTCATGATAATTAACCATTCAGTCCTGGGGGTGTTGTAGTTAAACTTTCTCTTTCGTGACTAATATGCTACATTCCATACAATAAATAACTGATTAAGTGATCATATTTCAATGAAATTATAAGCAACGATATTTAATGCTGTGTAATGTAATTCTCTTAGTTTTAATAAGCTCTATTTATTTTTGTATAAGTATTTATCGTACAAGAAAATATAAGTTGTTATTTTATGCGTTGTATCATTTTGTAGATATTATATTTTTCTCAACTATATAATTTCCAACCGGTTCGAATTTTGGTGGACGGCAGACGTCGGTGGTTAGCAGTGTGCAAGTGCGGGGTAACCGTTAGGGATTTTTGTTCTATAGGTGCTATCAGATTCGTTAACTCTTCTTCTCTATCTGAGTCAGAGCTATCTGAAGTTACCCACATTTTCAAATCGTAAAATAACCAAACATAACTTTACTTTTGGCGTTTTGCAAGCAAGCCCTTTAAATATGTAAAAATGTTGGTAAATGGGCGCTGTAAGTGTCAATAAGAGCGAAATTTAAATGTATAGTGGTCACCGCTGGCTTGAGTGAGACCGCAGCGGGTTATCTTAGTTGATGGCTGTTGATGGTTGTGAATGGTGGTAGCTAACTGAGTCTGCCACCTTTTGTTGTTTCCTTGCTACAGAGTAGCATTTTCAAGCCGGTGTAAGCATCGCTTATAACGTGTCATAACTACATTAGTGCGATAGAGCAGGCAGAATCCAATTCCACCATAAGTGGTAGTAAAAGAAGAGTTTATAGCGGCTGTTTTATAAATTTAAAGTATTATAACACTCCCTTTGCGTGAAGAGGCCGAAATTCTTTCCAAAAGTCAGGCGCTCAAGCGCAACTCTGAAAGAAATATTATACGACACATCTTATATTATAAGAGTCGATGCCGCCGGCCGTCCAGACCGTAAGCACAAGTGGCGCCGGCACACCCAGCATGAAGGGCCTGCATACTACTACCACACACGCGCTTGCTATATCGGTTTCTATAAGCGCAGGTTTCTGTAAGCGCACATGCCGACCGTAAGCACGTGGCGCCGCCACACGCAGCCAGACGTAGGCTGGCTACGCGCGTTCTAGTAATAACATTAAAAGCGCAGTGCAAGGTAAATAACTCAGACACCGGTATAACCGGTAGTAAAACTTAGCAGTAGTATTTACTTTTACTAACGGTTATACCGGTGTATGAGTTATTTACCTTGCACTGTACTTTTAGTGTTGTTATGATTGTGTCCTATAATATTATTTTCAACGTTGCGCTTGAGCACCTGACTTTTGGAAAGAATTTCGGGCAAAGCCGTTATTTTACGATTTAAAATGTGGGTAACTTCAGATAGCTCTGACCCAGATAGAGAAGAAGCGTTAACGAATTTGATAGCACCTATAGAACACAAATCCGGTTACCCGCGCTTGCGCACTGCTAACCAGCGGCATCCACCGTCCACCAAAATTCGAACCGGTTAGAAATTGGTTAGTGGCCGTTGCTGGCTAGCGATGCCTCAGTGAGACCACCCTCGGATGATTACGCATTCTGGAATTTTAGTTGATTGCCGTTGCTGGCTAGTGGTAGTTTAGTGGGACTGCGGCCTAATGCAGGTTGGAGGCAGCTGGCCTCGGTAGCGTAATGGTTATGATGGCTACTTCCATGCTGAAAGTGCTTGTTCAAACCTCGGAGACAACAATGTGAGTTTCAGGAAACAGTTTGCGCAGGTCGTGTCTGGAATAGGTATTGTATGTGCGAGAGAGGTAGAGAGAGAGAGGTAGAAAGATAGAGAGAGACAAAGAGAATGCAAGTTCCCAGGCATTTTAAGACATGGCAAGCCTGAGTGATTGCAATAGCTAGCGTGTAAGCGAGTTAGAGCATCGTATAAACAAGATAAAGGTCATCAAAATTACGTAATTCAGAGGGACTATAAAAGTTCAAATTTAATTACAATCTTCAAAATTAACATATATTTTATAATCAAAAAATAATTTACAACTCTTTATACAGTAAAAGAAAGATGAATACACAAAACGAGAAATCTACCTAGAATACGCTTCCCTAACTCTGTTACGATGGCGGTAACAAAAGGTTTGCTGGCTAGAACAGCTCAGTCGAGAGGGCGGGTTCTTTATTACCTTTGAGTTAGTGCTGCACTCCGGTAAGAGAAGTAAATTATGTTCAATTAATGGTGCTTTACCACATTCAGACTAGATCGGGACAACAAAATCAACAACACAGGTAAACACACTCTTGAATGTGGAAGTAAGTGCTTCACCTTTATACTTCTACTTTGACACAGCTTGAGGTAGCGACTGCAACAGCTGAATTGAATCTACTTTTAATTACACTTGCTTCAGTACATCTGATTTCCTGCACAAAACAGAAAAATGCATGCAAACAACAATGAAAAACGTAGATAATTAACAATAAACTCTATTAAAGTAATAAGTATATGACAATGAACATGAGAGATTTACTAATTACAGTTAAAAATAATAGAGACAAGGAGTTAGTTAGGTTAAATTGCGACGTTTAAACACAAATGACAAAAACGATAACAATTGACATTGATACCATCAAAACAGTATTAACTTTCAATTTGGCACAAAGGAACTACACTACATCAACAGAATTTATCAGTAATCACTCAAATAGTGACGCAACGACAATATTTACTTCACCTTTCAACGCAAAAGGACATATAAAACGTGTTGGTAAGACTAAAAGTTCACCTCGAAAATCACTTGACTGTAAATCTGTAGGCGGCACAACAGTTAATAACTAAAATACCTGATAGAAAGTCAGATCTGCAGAATTAAGTTGCTCTTGTCCAGCTGCAAATCGCCTCCCAAGCTGTTGCCACCAAAAGAACGACAGGGAAGCTGCGTAAAGGCGGTATTCAAACAGGTGTGACGACATTAAATCCCCGTGACGGAAAAAGTGAAGCACCTTACGACAGGTAGATGCGGTACGGACATTCGTGACTTCACTAGGATGATGATTTAGCACATAAACGAGGTTTTCCACTTAGTAATCCGCTATTAGCGTAATTGGAGGTACCAGCTCCACGATACAGACGAAACGAATGGCTAAACAGTTTACTTGTGAAAAAGTAGTTTCTACATTTGTCAAAGAATGTGGCAAACGTTTGAATTGCGGAGTATACGCCATTATTGATCTAGTTGTTGAATATCAGAGAATTTTGCTGTATTTGGAAAATGTACAGCTAACGGCATAATCGTTCACGTCCACCCTTTGATATTACTTTTGGGAGAGTAATAAAAATGTTTAGGTGACCGTATTGATAAGTTCTAAAAGAATTTGCAAAGTTTGCACTCCATAACATTTATTATAGTGTAGATATGATTGTACCCTACTTGGTTTACGATTCTAGGAAGAACGGTAGATATTTAATACTTAACGGTAGCGCGGTATTTGAGAAGCGAAAGCGGTAGATATACTGCTAAAACGGTATATCTGGCATCACTGCTCCGCGTTAAGATCTCAGAAGCCACAATGAATTGCGCAGCCGCTACTTAACTTGATTTCAAACTGATACAACTAAATTTCGCTTACAAAGGGGAATTCCATATGAACTATACAATCGCCTGACTGGAACCAGGAACTCATTTAATACGCGATAAAAACAGATTATATCACCCATGCAACATGCGAGGGTTGAACAAAACTTTCTTTGTAAAACAAGCGTATGGAGAATTAAATTGAAGGTCCTAAAATAAACTGCAAAGCGTTAATCTTTAAATAAGCGAAAAGAAGTATCAGCCAGAGTAAATGTTTGTTTACATCACTAAACTACGAATTTGACCTAAATGAATCGAGAAAAGACTAATACTTGGGCTCAAAATATGCAAAGCAGTAGCTTCGAGAAATTGTTCTTACAGAATCCTACGAGGAAATTAATCAAGCTTTAAACTCCAACTCAGCTCAGTATGTGCTTATAATGGGAGACTTGAATGCAAAGAGTAGACCCAGAAGAAAAAGAAATAGGACCAGGCGGATTGGAAACAAGGAACGACAGAGGGCATCTTCTACTCAATTACGTTGGGGGAAAGAACTTTCCTATTATGAACAACTATTTGAAAAAGAAAGAAACTTGACGTTGGACATCAAGAAGCCCAAACGGAACAAGCAAGAACGAAATAGACCTTACAATAAGTAACAATAAAAGTATAATATTATCTACGAGCGTCATAAATTCGGTTAAGATGGGTTGTAACCACCGTATGGTTAGGTCTAAGATACACAAAAATTGAACGACAAAAACTAATCTCCAAAGAGTCAAAAGGTATCGAAATTGAAGAATTAAAAATAAAGCAAGAGCAATACCAATACATACTGAAGAACTGCACCGATAAAAATATACAACAGACCCAAAGTATTGATATCCTAAATAAAGAAGTCACAGAACAAATTTTGGAGGTAATTCAAAGTGTGGGGTGAAACAAGAAAAAGCTCAGCTATGGAAAGACGGTTGACAGGAATAAATCTTCGCGATCACATAAACAACAAGGAAGTTTGAGAAAGATTAAAAGTGACAGATGTAGCAGAGCGCCTATGTAAATTACGATGGAGTTGGGCAGGCCATATATACAGGATGGTAGATAACCGTTGATCACAAAGTTATTGAGTGAAGACCTTGGACTGGCAAGAGAAGTAGGGGTCGTCTCCAGATTAGGTGGACAGACGATAATAAAAGACTGGTCGGTAGCAACTGGATTAAGCACGCAAAAGATCAGTAAACATGCATAAATAACTGGCACATACTTTTACTCAAATCCCAAATTCACTGTAAACCAGTGTTATTGATTGAAAATCATATTCTCACTATCACAAGATTTGGGGGATCAGGTAGTCGTGTCGGACCCCATTTTTAACTCAGAATTCGCACAAAAGTCAGATGTTCATTAATAGAAGAGAGGGAATTTCTAAAAATTCGGCCGTTAGAAATGAGGTCCAACTACCTGATTCTCCAAATCGTGATAGTGTGGAGATATGACTGAAAAATAATGATTAGTCATAATACAATTTTCAATTAATAATTATCGAAAAAATCTGTTAAAACCAATCCATCAGTTACAAATTAAACTGCATTGGCCCTCCCGAACATTTATTATATCTGAAACTCTGAACTTAACTCTTCTGAAACCTGCCTTATCTCATGCTAACTTTTATCCCTCAAATTATTAGTTATTGCTGCTCACATCAAGTGCATTTATTAATGTAAAATATTGATTATCTTGCAATAAATAAAGTATTTAATTCAGTGCTCATGTTGACCCTATTCATTTAGTTAATTAGGCAATCAGAATTGCTGTGGGCAGTAAACCATTACAATACAAGATGAGCCCTTAAAAACGTTTTGTTATTTTTTGCTTAAACTGAGAAATACATAAAAATAATAATTTGTGCATAGCGCAGGCTTTATCCTTGACAAAAATGAGGCCCAACAGATACATGACAAATGTTGTACAAGTCAAAAAGATGGAAAGAATAAGTGCATTATGTTGACCCTTTTAGGATCCGAGGCGCATAAATGCGTAAACCGCAAAACCTTCAAATACACTCGAAGATGTAGTTTTTTTTCAAAACTGTACACTACTGGAATTACCTTGCGGATGTGGAGGTCTCCATTTTATTTGAGACTGTAAGAAAAAAAATATTTTCCCATTTTTTTATTACTGAAAATTTATGAATTTTATACTTACATGGCATTTACAAGCTTAGTTTTGAATATTTATCAATGATTTTTACATTAATGGAAAGATTATTCTTTCTAGATTTATATTATATCAAAATAATATAAAAATTATTTTTTAAAAATGCTACAGAAATTGTCCAAACAGAGTGTACGGAAAAATGTGGCATAAACTTCAGCATCGAGGTATCTTAAAAACTATTACACATAAATATATACATCCTGCGTATGAAATGTGTAAAAAAGAATAAAGAAATTTCTAGTGAAAGAATTATCTGCAATGATTTATTGTTGTAAAAAATATTATTTATTTTCCATTACGTGATTTGGTTGAAACGCGCCTCACATCGGCACAAAACTTAATACCTGCCCGGCGTGAAGGCTAAGCCAGCTGCAACGCAACGCAACGCAAGAAATTACCGAACAATAAAGAAATTTTTGCATTAGAATTTGAAAAATTGGTGAACGTTTAGATCGCATTCGCAGGCGCTGCGGTTCAAATCCCGCTGGTAACAATTTTGTTATTTGACAATTTATGTAATTCGCATTAAAGTGTTTTTTTTTGTTTCCATTTCATTTAGAACTTGAAAACATATTTACACCTAGTTTCCTTTGATTTTTAAAATTATGTAGTGTCAGAATACCCACTTGAGAGGGAAGTTATGAGTAAGGCCTTTTACAGATTTTTTTATATTGTATTCATATTATGCAATATTACCTCGAATCACAGTTTTATAATGTTCTAAAAATATATATAATTTGTAGTTTCTTTTAGCAGTACCTCTATTTGTTTTAATTTCTTATTCATTTGCTAGTGTTCTACTTAAGTAATATACATATAATAAATGCATTCTTATAGCCATACTTTTGCTGGGGTCCCTTCAGCCCATCAGACTACTAATAACTCGCTTTCACGAAACCACAGGCACCTCGAAAAGCATGTCACTGGTTTAGCTCCTTGGTTTGCACATTCCTCGAAAAATGTATATGTTATAATTACCATTTTTTTCAAATGTTATAATGACGTTCATAGAAGACAGGGAGTAGTATATTTAAAAATATGTAATTAAAAATATAGTTAACATTAATATAAGTATCCCCTAAATATATGAATGTCTTTTTGAAAAAAAATTGAATTATCGAAGTTTCTCTTAAGAGTTATTGTGTAATCTATGTCTTGAAACCCATGTTTCATCTACTGGTAGCCCACTGATAATAACCAGAATTGTCTCAAAAGATAAGTTATATATTGAATAGGTTCAGGCTCTTACTTTGTGTTACCGATTAGTATATGTTTATAAATTTTCTTTTAATCAATTTGGAATTGTCCTGTTTATTATTATTTGAATATTTAAAATTATCCTTTTGGCTAGCTCCTGAAAATCAGGGGTGGATTACTTTTATCTAGATTGCTTATTCTGAAATTTGATGTTCTGATTTTAATTTTGACAACTCAAAATAGCTTCTGTCAAATGATACGTCAAACAACTTTGACAATTCAATGACAAATACCAGATCGTTATATTTGTTAAATAACAACATCAAACAGTAAGTAATTCCTTAATAATGAATTCACCTTTAATTCTTTATTTTCTTTCAGTTCTTATCTAAATACCTAAACTCACCCACCTTTCACTCGAACTTATCAATGTCCTCGGCATAAACCAGCGTGTTCCACTCTGCTACCGATCACAACTATTCCATTCAATAAACACGGTGAAATCCTCCACTGACAACCAATATGTCAAAACTGCCTAGAATCAGGAACAGAAGCTCCCTCACAGCATGGACCCAAATAGACCCCAGTTGCAGTCATCCATCTTTAACACCATATCCAAGAACACTATTCCAAAGTACTCCACCGACCAGTACCAATGGCCCCGGTACAAGTACAGGACACCAAACCTCAATTGCCAAATCCTTAAAACATGTTCCCTCTACCAACGATCTCCCTGAAATTCTTTTTTCGTGCCAACAGCTCGATGGAATCCAACTCAATTGAAGCACAATGTCAAATGTAATTCCACAATAAACTTAATTCAGTATTTATTTCTATTTATTTTGTTCTGTAGATTAGTTCTGCTTTTAGTTTAGTTTCTCACCATATACTTAGTCTTCTCTCATGTTATATGCTCATTTCTTATTTATAAAATTTATTTTATTTGTTGGACACTACTTCCATATTTTATATTAAACTATAACCCTTTTATACTTCATACATATTTAAAACTTTTTAAAATAGCATTTATTCAATATTGCTTGTTAAAAAAAGGTATAGCTTTTTTATTTTCAAATTTGTTATCTTAATAATTAAAACAAAGTCCTTAACGATATCATATTTTCTCCTTCCAACACACTATATCTTTATTTTTGATTTCTACCCACTATGTGCAATGATCTATTTCGATTAAGTATTTGCCATTATTTTCCAATTTCATATTTAGATATTACATTAAATTCGAATCCTTCTGTTTTCCAATTAGCCTCATTTTATTCAATTATAAATTCTATATTCTTTTCTAATTACCTATCAATTATTCAAATACCCAATTCATATTCAAGTTGATCCCTATAATATCCAACTACTGTAATCCCTTAATCCTATTTAAAAATTGATTTGTATACCCCTGTATTCATATCATTACAATATGTATACAATATAGCAAGATTTATCCAAATTAATCTAAGCGTCTATTGATATAAGCCAAATTATTTTGTTAAAAGAAAGGACCATAATACTGACTTAACTAACCACAGCTAGATATAAGAAAGGTGAGTTAAATCGTCTTATTTTATGAACAGTTCACTGTATATGTAGTAGAAAAACTGAAATAGACGGAATCAATTTGGCAGAATGTCGAGCAACAAAAAATGTATTTAAATTCATTTTTTTATACAGGGAATCAAAATTACTCGCTTTCTCTGTATGAAACTACTTCAAAATTAAAGTTTACAGTATTATGAATTAAGGACAAACATCTCAACAAAGAAATTATATATTTCCAAAACAATATTAAAATTTTAAAGGGAGCTACTCATACTACAAAAACTAATTAAATTCTATATTGGAGAAAACGAAGGCCATTTTGAACGGTTCGTATAATCTTATTTCATTTTATTTTCTGTGATCTCAATTAGTGTTGTTGAAACAATTTAATTTTTAGTTTTAGTTTATTCAGTTACCCCCAATAAATTGTAAATTACTAAAATATGATCTGATTACCAATCAATATAAATATGAAAAACCTAAAGTACCGATGCCAATGCTTTTTTCTTATTGCGAAAAAAGTTAATCCTACCTCTTCCCTTTAACTGTACACAATTTCGATGCACTCTACACTATAATAAATTTATTTTACACCTTTCAAAATTAAAATCGAATTTAAGAAAATGTATATAAAGAGAGAGTATTAATATGGCAATCCAAAAACTCTTGCGGAGCCCTCTTGTAACGTATAAACTGAATAATACTCGTAATTGAAAGAAAAATGGTTCTAAAAGTTCACAACCGAACATTTGCAACCACTGGAAAAAGCCTTGGCAGACCTCCAAGGCTAGAAACGCCTCGGCACAGGTTATGAACTCTGCCGCTGCCCATCGCACCACGTGCGGCTGCCCCAGGTGGACGAGCGATGTAGCCAGCGGGAGCCCATTGCAGCCGACCCATAACACAAATCACTTGCACTTTCAGAACTGGGGACACGGTGGGGTCAATCTGTCTACAGCGGGCGGAACAGGTCTGGGTCAGCACACTAGAAACGCGGTATAAAATAAGTGATAGCCCACAGCACCTGTTAGTCATGGCTTTCCGCGTTGCAGCCACTGCATTATTCCTGTGCTTCTTCAGGGCCGCGGTCTGCAAGGTTTACCAGCGCTGCGAGCTCGCGCACGAGCTCCGCGATGTGCACGAAATTCCAGAGCACCAGCTAGCTACTTGGCTGTGCATCACCAATTACGAGTCCCATTGGAACACTTCAGCCCACAACCCGAAAAGCGGCGACCATGGACTCTTTCAGATCAGCGAGCTGTATTGGTGCTCGCCCCCGGGGGTGGGAATGTCCTGCGGTTTATCGTGTGCTTCCCTCAAGGACGAAAACATCGAAGACGACGTCATTTGTGCTAGGAGGATTTACCGACAGCACCAGAGGATTTCAGGGGATGGATACACAGCCTGGGTGGTGTATAATCTCTATTGCCGGGATCCGAAACATGTGAATTCCTTCTTAGATGGGTGCTTTGACTATGAGAATGCTGTTAAGTATGGATACTTACCGGCTGCTATGAACTTGCCGACCATGATGGTGCCCATGCCGAATATGACGATGGCGCCGGCATCGTCCATGGCAAGCATGCAATCAACAACTTCGAAACCAATGACAGCCTCCAGTGAAAAACCGATGATGGGTGGACAACCACCATCCATGAAGGCTTCACCAACTCCTAAACCAGCACCTATGCCAAAATCGTCATCAAAACCAAGTGAAAAACCGATTATGGGTACAGAATTACCACCTAGTGAACCACCATCCATGGAGGTTTCACCAACGTCTAAACCATCAGCTGCGCCAAAACCTCACGTTTCAGAAGCTACCAGGTCAAAGCCACCAACTTCCAGTGAAAAACCTCAGGTTTCACCAAGTGCTAAACCACCAATGAAGACTTCTAGTAACACACCTTCAACAGTTTCTCCAAAAATGACAAGCCTGGACCAAATGAAACCATCTGGTAGGGTTAATACAACCCCGAAACCACCAATGAAGGTTACCACTTACAAACCTGCTACTAGAATTCTGTCTTATCCAGAGCAAAGAATTAATGTTGCCATCGTCTATGAGCCCATTCAGTATTACACTCGTGCTAGGCCTAAGGCTTCCACTCCCTCACTTAGGGGTTCAACCTCCAAACCTCAAACGTCTTCTCCCAAGGTAAGTAGTAAACCTGCAACCCCTCCGGTCAAGCATGTGACATCAATGGTAAAAACGCCGCCTGCAAGAGCTCAAACGAGTGCTTCCACCAAAAGACCTCCTCTAAGGCGGGTCACTTCGATGATTTCATCCCCTAAGTCGACGCCGCCTGCAAGAGCTCAAACGAGTGCTTCCACTAAAAGACCCCCTTTAAGTCGGGCCACTTCGATGATTTCATCCCCTAAGTCGACGCCACGCCGCTCCAGTAGCATTTCCCGGATCCAGTCTACAACACCAAGGTCGTCTACGTACAGGACGTTCTTCACTACTCCCCAGCACCCTTCAACAAGTCGTAGTTCAAGACCTTACACGCAACGGGCGGTGTCCAGGCCGCCTTCAACCCCTAAACCTATGAGGGCAAACCCGATAAAACCGCGCCAAACTAAGAACGTCATGTTCAAGTTTAAGCCCGATGAGAAGGTTTACTCAATTATCAACGATTCCGGTTACTCGTACGCGATAAGTTCGCGAGGGTTCAAATTGGTTTGGACAGGAGAGTAGTTAAAGGTTATTTATAGACAATATTGAAAGGTCAGTGCTGATAATAGTGTTATTTTAAGATTGACAGCCAATCGGCGGTTATTGTATGCGTTCCAGTGCGGAGTAGTGTGTAATGATCTTTAGCTATGAAGAAATTGCATATTAATTTGCGCAGAAACAAGTTTTCAGAATAATAAATGTTTGGCTTTCGTCATACACTTGTAGCAGTACCGTTTTCAATCTGTACGGGTATATGTTTTTTAAATATTTATTGGTAGTTATGTAAGATTAGATGTTCATAGCTTTGTAAACAGTAAATATTTTAAAAATACAATTTATTTTTTGTGCCATTAAATACATTTCATTCATACCAATACTATGTGTTTTCTTGTTTATGACAGCTTTCATTATCCTCTTTGCTATTTTTTTAAATCCGAATCTTTGATATTTATATTTTTTCAATGACTAGAGTGTCGCTCTAAAAATCCGTACTTCTAGAAGTTTGGCTTTTTAGTGCAAAAAAAATATTTGGTGTTTATGTTCGAACCAGTGTTGAATTCAGAAGGATTACTCCGGGGGGGGGGGGGGCTGAAACGTCTAGGGGGTATTTTACCTATTCCCGGGCAATCCACAGGTTTTTTTATATAAAACATGTGGTAATGTTTCCGGGGGGGAATTTTGTACTGCCCGGGGGGGATTCCCCCCCCCCCCCCCCCCGGTCACCCCCTGGATTCAGCACTGGTTCAAACAGGATGACCAAGTATTAGTTACGCCCTATTTTTGTTTTCAGAGGGATTGAAGCCAACTATAGCGCGTTGTAACTTTGGAAAAGCTCCAAGACGATTTTATTTTTTATTCTGTATCAGCTATTGCATTTGTTTTAGAAGTTGTACATAAATTGAGTACCCTGAAAGCAATAGAAAGCTTAAGCTTCAAAAATGAAATGTTTAGTTAATTAAGCCTGTCGGAAAACATCTTCAGTTGCGTGTAAAACAAATAAATAACAACAAATCGATGAAGGTTATGGGAGTAGTAAACAAATCAATAACTAGTTACCTTTCACAATGTCATATTCAATAGCATTCATCATTATTGTTTTACGTGTGGCACTTTTTGCAACGTCCAAAAATAAAAACGAAGCTTTGCAGTCGTATATACATTGTATCCCAGCTGAAATTTCCTTAATAACTTTGAATAACATTAAATTAAAAAAATACTATACAATTCTTGTACTATCCCCTTCCCTCCCCCTGGAAAATTTCAAACAGCTAATTCTGTTCACGAAGATTACAAATACATTTTATCGTTTGAAATTTAGTCAAGTTTGAACTTATTCAACCAATTTAAAAACAAGTTGATTGAATGGCTTATTGGAATGTAGCTAAATGGAAAAAACAACTACTATATAATGTAAAAACACGAAAATAGAAGTTAAAAAATATGTTGTTCATTACCAGG
>CALNHX010007871.1:0-68132 GCA_940337035.1 Agriotes lineatus | reverse complement strand
AACAACACAAAGAAATACATTTATGTGGGAGCCTATTAAAGTCCAAAACCGCCTCAAACAATACTAACAAAACAATCCTTAAGAATTCTGCCTGCCAGTGATGTCACGTCCCGCGATGAGAAAGGCTGTGTTGCCGGCACCATGGAAGGAATGTACTCAAAACTTGGGTCTGCCTAAAGCGTTCAATTCTTAAATATTATACACCATGCATCGCTTAACTTAACATAACACATTCAGAACGGCGGTAATTCACAAAATGCTTTGCTTACCCAATTATGGCAATCATATTAAACGTATTTGAAATGCCTCAGCTTCGTTGGTAGCGTGACTGCGACATTAGGAAATCGACATTCGGGCTGAGGCGAAGAACTTTTATGCGCTTATCGGAAAAAACTATAGAAAAACTTAGCTACAAAATACAAATTTTATCCGCAAACGTCACAAAAGTGACAACTTATTTGTCTTTATTGACAAGGTAAAAGTGTCACTTTATCTGCCTAAGCAGACAAAATAGCGACTTTTGCGTACTTTATCTGCCTAAGCACACAAAATGATTGCTCTCTTTCTTTCTTTCTATGTTTGTTCGCCATCTCCTCCGAAGATACTGCATCGATTAAATTGTATGATGGCTTAAAATTTTGCTAATTTTTAGAATTAGTTCGTAGGCCGGTTTTTATTTTCAAAAAAGTACGAAAAAGTTTTAATTTAAATAAACCTTTAAACAGCGGATCGGAGCATCTGTCGCCGTGGGTTATGGTGTGACAGCTGCTGTGGCCGTGTGCTATTAGCACGGGTGATTCAGTATGTTCATTTATATCATTACAGTTGCGCGTTATCTGAACAACAGAGGTTGGCGCAGGGGTACAGTGCTAGCCTGAAATTTACCTGAATACGTTTGCGGATAAAATAGTATATGTTATTCGGAGTAAAAGTGACTTTATGTGGCTTAGCTGAATTATTTGCCTCACTAACGTTCGGCTAAATAAACTTCAGCTTCGCCACATAAAGTATCACTTTTACTCCTAATAACATAATCTACTATTATATCTTCAACTACAATATCGCTCAAATAGAATAGATAGAGCTAGCGCATATTTTACCAAGTAAAAGAAACAACAGCTGCGTCTACTCAAACCATAAATGCCTTCTTGTGTCTTTTCGAAAATTATATTTTAAGACACCAAGATAAGGATCCAGTTCACACTTCACTTTGACTAATTTGACATTTCATCACATTTATTATGTTTGACAGATATAAATACAAATAGAAAACGCCTTTTCGGTTCACACTCATGTCTTTAGACGAAATATTTTACGTAAAATGTTGCTGCTGCATTACATTGAGGCTAGGCTGTATAATGTTGGGAATTTGGGATGCCATCTGCAGCAGTGTCCTACTAGCAGATACTACAGCTACATTTGATCGGAACTTCAACTGGGGAATTTATGGAACGGTTTACTTATCATTAACACTTGTATTTGCAATAGTATTTCTTTATGCGGTCTATTTGGAAAAGGTACTGCTTATAAAAATGTATGGGTTTTGGCGTCTTATCTTTGTCATTTTGGAAACAATTAATGTTATACTAGTGGCAACGGATGTCTTTGACACGATCGAGAAATCATCAGCGATCAACAACAAATCTGGTTTTTTTATAGGAGAAATGATATCCATTGCTCTAAATATCTACTTGGTTTTGGTGATATTCAGTTATGCTGCTGAAGTGAACGGGAACAATGACGATGGTTAGTGTGTATGAATGCACTCAAGAACATTAACATACTCAAATCAAATAGCCAAGTAATTAGCTTCTTACCATATCTACATCGCTATCTACAGAAGCAACATTAAAGTGTAATAAACTGTAATAATGTTAATTAAAGCTTCTGTGAAAACCAGTTTGACTATGTGTATAGCTTCAACTATTTCTAGATTCAGATATTTATGTTACAAATTTTACTAATATAATGGTAGTCATGACAGCAACACGCTAAAGTAAACAAATATATAGATGCTTTTGTAAAGGAAAGACTCATTTGTATCTGTATTTGGTGCTTAATAGGTGTTTACACTTCAGCACTACTCTTTGCAATAATAATAATAATAATAAAAGCATACCGTTCCAATGGGAAACAATAGTAGCTTCAGTTAATCACAGACTTCATCATGAGGTTAGAATATGCTCTAACGTGTTTATACATCTCAGCAAGTTACTAAGACCATTAAGGTATCAAACCAAATTTACCTATGGCAGTGGTAATAGTTGCCACACGTTTGCACAGCTCGAAAGGTATTTTACGTAATTATGGTCTTCCTCTTAAAGTTAATAATAAGAAAAGCTTGTAAATATAAGGCATTCTAAATATTTGGGAATGAATTAAGTGGCTCTGTGGCAGTAATCTATTTAACGGTTTGTTATACTGAGCGTATCCTAAATATTCCTCGTTCTCCATTTGTATTTCCAACCTTCGGCTAACACTTGGTTGGGCTTAGTTATTTCCTTTAATTTTGCTTTAAAGCGGTAGATATGAATTGATACTACCTTTATAATATATTATTACAGTGTGCCTTCTGCGTTTCCCTGTACTATGTGCGTCGCCGGACCTTGGCTATCATATTGGCTACTGTTATCGACGGATGAAATCCCGAAGACCGAAGCACTGAGCTAGGGTTTTATCCAGAAAATGCTTCTACTGCCCGGACCACGCCTGCAGCTGATCTTCCTCTGCATAATGACCTGGAGGACACTATACTTCCCTGGGGGTCGGATAGCGTGCTAGAAGTACGCAAGCTTTCTGGTCTTTACTGTGGTGATGATTTCTTTATCTTTCGCTATCTTCATAACGTCTTCGTTGCGAATAAACTCTATCCAACTAGCATACAGCGTATAGAAGAACATGTATTTTGCGGCTTAGATTAAGGTACGTCATCTTGGCGACCCTCTGGACCTGTTCTGTTCCATCTGTTTCGCCTCTATCTGCTACTGTATTCTTAAGAACCTCTGTATAAGTGGCATTTTTGACGTTTAGTCATATCCAGCACGTCTCACATGCTGTCAGAACATGATTTAGAAGTTACTGCTCTTAGTTCTCTCTCGCGGAAGATCAGGGGAGATACTATACATTCCTACCTTACTCCCCTTCTGTCCTGAGACTTTCGACTCTGACGTTATCCCTGTGCTGCCGGTAGAGACTTATGAAATGCTTTTTCTAAATTTATAAAGCAAACCGAGTCTTCGATGCTTTCTTCGATGCGCCAATATATCTCAGCGTGGATGACACGGAGGCTCATGAAGCTAATGGTTCGATAGTCCCTACACTCCCTCGTTCTCGGTTTCTTCGGAAGACTCACAAAAGTTAATTTCAACCAATCGGATGGTATGTTGACTCTGTTGTACACCACGTTAAATATATGAAAGGCTAGCGAGACCCTCTGGTCTCCTAGGAGCTTTATCTGGACCTGCTGCCTTGCTGCTCTTTGGTCTCTTCCTTGTAATCGTAGCTCATAGCTTCGTGGATATTGTGGTCTTGATGTCATGCATCTTCGAAGAGCTCTTTCATTATCACTTCCACGAGTTACTGGTTGGTGTCGATGATGAAGTTTCCCTTATATTTTCGGGGTCCCCTGTACTTACATATCAATTTAGCAATTAATAGGAACAACAAACTAAAATAGCTTAGCAGTTTTTGATTTGTAGTACTGGTGAGATGTTATAAAATTGCAGTCAAAGACAAAATAGTTTTTATGATAGGATAACCCTAAGGAAAACTTTTATTTCGGGGACATAAACAGTACAAATATATACATCACTACAATATCATTAACATATTTACAGCAAATAACAAAAATCGAATAGCACATACTAAATATCCTCTTTCCCAAGTTTGGCAGCGTAAATGAATAAAATAAACATAAAGTACATATGCCATACTAAATATAAACTTTCAAAAAAAAGAATTTCATTATATGAATTTCGAAGAAATATTATATATGTTAAGGCTGTCGGTAATGGCGAATGCTGTTTGATAACTACAGTTTTTGTAATTACTAATGCTAGATGTATTGCTTGCATTAGAATAACTATCAGTATCCATAATCCATATAATCTGATGCCTAAAATAATATCTCTGCCAAGTGCAATGACCCACATCACTAAAAATATGAACTCTAACACGATGAAACTATCTCGAATAAGTCTCCAAGTTAAGTTATAGTCGACCACAAATTCGTTTATTATTAAGGAGACAATTTTGTACAGCTCCAGTAATCCTAATACACCACAACTGTCCTTTAATGTCTTGGGGGCGAAGCATTTCTTGCACGATATCATATTCAAAGCCACACTTCTTTCTTGCAATTACCTGACTTTAGTTTTCAAAATTTAATGTACAATCTGTCAATGTTTGGGACTAATCAAATACTCAGACCTCTAGATTTAACCATATGAAAGCTGGCGCTGCTGCATCAGCGGAGGCAACATGCACGTTCTAAAGTGTTCAAAAACTGACCAATATTCAGCATGTTGCGTCCGCTGGTGCACCCTGTATACCTACTTCAATGACTATAGCATCAAGTAGCACAAGCTGTGGACAGTATTGTTCGAAAGTCCAAAATATTTCATCTTTCTCGTCACTCAGCTCTACGAACATACAACTGGAGTACACAACGTAATTTCTAACACGTGGTGTTAGACAAGGACGCATATTATCCCCACAACTCTTCAACAAATATGGGGAATACATTATCAGAAAGATATTGGATAACCGGGCCGGGAAACTACCAATCAGTGGAAAAAACATCGATAGCTTGAGATTCGTAAAGGCTATTGTTTTATTGGTTTAAGACAAAAGCTACGGTTTCCTAGGAATGCGGTGCCGTCATATTGCGGCCGTAAAATTGCGGCGCTGACGTCAGGTAGCGTTGGTAGAAAAAAGCGGTCGTTGTTGCGGTCGACATTGCTGTAAAGTTAGAACAACGTAGTGACGCCGCAACAGTCTTTCGAGAAGTGTTTAAGCTTTGGTTGTGCGGGCCGCATGTAAGAAACTTATGATAATACAAACACTGAATGATAAACTCAAATGATCTCTTTATTAACAAAATACACCTAGTATGAAAAAATACAAAAATAAAACACTCATTAATAGAAATACTATTAAAAAGACGGCGAAAGATATATGCGGAAAAAGATAATTTAATGAGAAATAGGGTACAATGAGGCTGCGGGACACTAGGAATTTTTAAAAGTCAAAATGTAAAATATTTGAAGGGCCGTACAAGAATGTGTGGCGCGCCGCATGCGGCCCGCGGGCCGCCTGTTGCTCATCCCTGATCTAGACCTAGTATTATTAGTATATTTGGAAGATAAGGAGTAATCGGAAGACGAATAACATAGTTTGTGCGTCGGCATCTGCATTGCAATGAGGAAAATTTCAGGCAATAATTTCGCTTAACAGCAGAATTGTTTGATTATGTACTGAATCACATAAGAGATGACTTAACTTCTAAACCATATAATAGACACAAAACACCTATATGTGCAGAAGAAAAGTTATGTATATGTGTGAGGAATTACACACAATGTGATGTCTTTTTAGCTGTAATATACAGTGTTCGCCAAAAAGTCGGCATAATATGGGATTTTTTTTTTATTTTTCAAAAAAACTTTTTACGTCAATATTTTGTGCTTGTCTAAAAACCTATTTAGCCCCTATCATATATACCGAATGATTTTTAATTGTTTAGAAAATGGAGTTTTTCGAAATTGTCAAAATCCAAAAAGTGCTATTTTCGGAAATTAAGTACGATTTCAATGAGATTTTTTTAAAGTGTGTTATTTTTAGCTAACTGAACAATCTCAAGGCCAGAAAACACCTATTTTCTTAAAATAATTTAAATATTATAAAACTACACTCGCCGCTATACACTAGACACACCGTCAAAAAACGTTGCTTTCACTGTTTCTACCGTACTGGCCCACCGCTTCAAATGAGACGGCACCGCTATATTACGTTCGCTGTGCCCTACCGCTCTTTTGGAAAACACCTCGCTTATTATAGACGACACCGTTTTTCGTGACGTCACCCACCGTATTTTTACGGCCGTTAAATGACGGCACCGCTTCCTAGGAAACCCAAGCTTAAATGCACCAAAAGCAAAACTAATGATCGCTGACAGGATTTATATAGACTCTTGTATATTGAATTTAGGCACAGTTGAAAATGAGTCAAGACGAGGGTACGAAATGACCAAGGTAGCACTTCGAAAGTTATCAAGGCTATAGAAACGCCTGCGGATCTCTAAGCGCCTTAAAGTTAAACTTATTGGCATGTTGTATGGCTGCGAACCTTGGACACTGAGGCAGTCCGAACGAGAAAAAGATCGATGCTGTAGAAATGTTCTGTTGTAGAAATATACTCAAAATACCTAGAACTGTCAAAGGTAGGATTTTAAGATATTTCGGCCTTATTATCCCAAAAAGATCAAACAATATAAAAAAATAATCTAGGGTAAAGTAGAAGGCAGTATAACAAAAGGACGTTCTCTTAACCACAGGAAAACTTACGTAGATACTAATAAACGGGACACAATATAAAGATAGTTGAAGACAGGGTTCACAGTCTTGCAATGAACATCATATTTCCACTGGCTTTGATAAATACAACACAATTCGCGGACGCGACACTTATCACAAATGACAACGAACCGCATTATAGTATTTAAAATAAATGCATCGCCATGAAAACAAATGTCTTGGCCAACGCCATCGGCGTGAAAATAAAATAAATCCCGTATACTACCTTAACAACCAATTGTACAAGTCTGATGAAATCCAAAATTAATCAATATATTAAACTAATAGCAAGAAGTATAGGTCGCTTCCCATAAATAGATAAATTATAAATTTACAGCTCGAAAAATATTAACAAAGTCTAGCAAGCCATTGGTGGAACCCTGTAATTTTAAAATTGATCGAAACATGCTCGGGTAGCTTCGCTGCATCCTTAAAGCCTGGTGGTTTGGACAAAACACGAATGGTTAGCGAGACTTATCGCTAGAGTGCAGCATGGTAAACCAAAAGCCTGACCTTGTGCTATCCACAACGGCAATGTGACCTTAAATACGTCTAGATGCATACAGTTCTTTAAGTTTATTAGACAGATAAAGGACATGTAAAGGTTTAACAGCTAAAAACAGCACAAAACCGGGGGCACCAAAAAAGACCTGCAAACGCATTAATATCCTATCAATCCAGGTGGGTCAAAGGTTGCAATTTATATCTGCAGGTGGAAAACGGCCGTAAAACGAAGCGAGCAAAAACGGAAAATCTGCATGCCGCCCAGAAAGAAGGATTCCTTAAATTAACGGAAATGCGCCATCAGTTGCTCCCAAAGAAAGACTGGCGACGGCTTGAGGATAAATCTTACTTAAACCGTTCTGGCAGCAAACTGTTTTCTAAAAGGGCAGGAAAACAAGTCCTAAATTACAAGAAAACTCTGGAAGAAGTTCTGCGCTATCCGGACCGAGTTAACAAATTGACAATTGCAAAATTTGCCAAAAATAAAGAAAATAAACATAGGCAACCCGCTTCTATCAGGGCGCATGAAGAATGTTATCCAAAGAGACAACAATGACATATTTGAGAGAAAATCTACCCATGGACGACTTGCAAAGGCTTTGATGTTCTCGCCGATCATAAATGTCATATCTTGTTTTTTGAAAATTGATTTTTAAACTACTAAATTAATATTCGCTTCTACGTTACGAAGATAACTTGTATGCAATGCTGTTTGTTAATCGGAATTCAACAAAAACATGTTAAAATTCTTTATTGATTATAGCTACACTTTTATGATCAAACAAATAAGAGTTCAAGTTGCCTTCTTTTTGAAGCTTTCACACATCTCAACGAATCGTCAGTAACTCTTCTTTGCTACCATTCTTACCGTTCGTAAGATTATCGCATACTACCCATTTAGTTGTTCTCTGTGGTTTGCTCCACGTTTCCTTATGAAGTCAAAGTGTCTATACCATAAGTTCATACTTAGGGGTATTTGTGCACTGACAGCCAATTTTTAAGAAAGACTATTACTTTACGTTCTTCCAGTTGACGCATAGCGATGCAGCTTAATTCTACAAAAGAATAATATCGCAATTGTTCAAAATGCTAAAATGTGTTTTTGAAACTCACGAGTTATATCAAAACTAATTATAAAAATTCTATAAAGGGCTTTACCCAAAACTCCCCTCGGAAGTGGGAGCTGTAACACATTTTTAAAGATCAGAGGAAACTAAAGGTAAAAATATTTTAATATTCCTAATAATACTAAAACAATAAAAAGAAACACTTCGTAATGAGAATTACATCAATCTGCAATTTTAAAAAACATTGCAAGTTGTGGGATTTGAACTCAATTTTAGCCCCTAAAAGAGCTTGGAAGCAGCCCTGGCGTAATCCGCCCTGTAATCTCGCTCGGTCACGAAGAAACGCCTCGCATTTGGGCTCGCGGTTGTACTATATACCACACGCTTATCGTTGCCCATTTTTGTCGCTTTTACAATATTTACCTTACAGCTGTTGGTCCCATTTTCGTCAAGGACAAAGCCTAAGCTATGTGCAAATTATTATTTTTATCTATTCCTCACTTAAAGTAAAAATTAAAAACGTTTTATTTTTATAAGACGCTCGCCTTGCATATATTTGACCGAAAGTATATTCTGTTTCTAGCAACGTAGACATTTAATCCGCAAGTAAAATATCGACGTCCTCCAACAATTAGTTTTTGAGCTATACCGCCAACACACGGACAGACAGACAGATGGAATTGAGAAAACATGTTTTTCGTTATCTAGAGACCCTGAAACGCGAAGATCTGAATAAATCATGAAAGCTGACTTTTTACGTGTACAAAGACGAAGAAAGTAAAAATCTGCAAATTAATTTACACTGAACTTCTCTAGCAAAAGCGCAACACTTAGGGGTAATAATATCTTAAAGTTCCTAATAATACTGAAACAATAAAAGAAAACACTTGGTAATGCAAATTACATCAATTTGCATATAAAAAAAGATGCAGCCGTTGGGTTTCGAACTCAGTGCGATTTGAACGCCTAACGCCGAGACTCTGATTAAAACTTGAGGCTGCTTTATATAGGACGCGCTGATCGTTGCCCATTTTTGTCCTTTTTACATTTATCTTGTATCTATTGGGTTCCATTTTTGTCAAGAGTAAAAATCGGACCCATATGTAAAATAATGTATCTATTCTTGACTTGAAGCAAAAATAGTTGGAAATCTGCCACGTCTGCTTGCACCCTTCATCAGTGTAATCAGTCTAATGTATCTCAATATTCTTAGCCAGATCATCATCTATTCATTCTTTTTCTCTCAAGGTCCATGTTTCAGCGGAATAAGAGTGAATCGGAGAAATCGGTGCTTCAACAAGATTCAGTTTGGTGGGTTTACGTACATTGTTTTCTCGCCAGAGCTTTACTTGCTGTTTCGGTAATCTCTGAACGTCTAATTATTATTTTATATGATTTTTACTTCCTTTTACGATAAATGAAGTATTGGATTTACCCCAAAAATTGAGTTTTCAACAGATCTTCGCGTTTTAGAGTCCCCTGATCCCAAAAAACATATTTTTTTCATTGGTCTGTGTGTCTGTCTGTCTGTCTGTGTCTGTGTGTCTGTCTGTGAAGAGAATATCTCAAAAACGAAAAGAGGTATGGCGTTTAAACTTCATATATAAGTTTTGAAGAAAATCTCATAACCGGAAGTAGGTGTTTACTCTTGTGATTTTTCAGTTTTTTTAGATTTTTTCAAAAACGGCTCTAACGATTTTTTTTAACTTTACAGTTTGATTACAATCTTAAGGTGTATTGATGTGAGATAGGTAATTTTCCAGTTGAATACTTCTAAAGTGGGTTTCTTTTGTTTTTTTTTTCAATATTTTTATTAACTCCTATTTTAAATAGATCACCTGGTATATTATTACATTTTTGAATTCAGCTTAAAATTCTACAGAAAATTTGGCTCTTTCACTAACGCTCTATTTTGTACCGTTTTTGTAGAATTTTAACTTTCGAAAATTTTGGACAAATTGTTAAAAATTAAAAATCAAATTTTTCGCTAATTATAAGATCACTGTAATAGTTATTTACCTAACAAGTTCGGGAAGTTAATTTTCCCGAATGAGCACTTTGTTTGCAGCACGACCGAAGGGAGTGCTGCATGTAGTGCGAATTCGGGAAAATTCTTCCCGAAAGAGGTAGGTACAATGTTTTTTGTAACGAATAACTCAAAATATTTGAAAAAGTTAAAAAAATATTATTTAGTGTTTTACAACTTTACTGAGTTGGCAGCACAAATTACTAAATTTTTATACGTATCCTAGCACCTGTTAGCTTTTGTTGACGTTTACAGCGCCCCTGGAACACACAATTGCCATAGTTTTTGTGGGAAAGTAAAAAACACCCCGGTGCGGGAAAAGTCATTTTCGGCGCATCGGGAATGACCGGGAAATATGAATTTTGAAATCATGAGTGCAAAAAAGGAAGTTGTGTGAGTGTATTACACCAGATTTTTTGTTAATAAGAAAAGAGCCAAGATAGATGAAGTCGGATGTTACATCATATTTCTTAAATGGGAAAGTTCTTAATTTTCTCAGTTGATTATCATATAATCCAGTGGTTCTGTGCCCCAACCTTTGGTCGTCAATTTTCAATGCAGCACTTCAGTTTGTATGTACGGAAAGCCCTTCTCGTAATGATGATCCTACTTGACTCTGGACTCCTGCTAAACTGTAACTCTTATCCAAAAATCAAATACAAAGTCAATTTGCTTAAACACAAATGAACAAGGGATGTGTATGTACCTCCTGTAAACGAAGAAAACTAACTAATACTAGAATTAAAAACTAAACAATTATGTAGGCAGCTGTTTCTATCACGCCTTTATGATAACGGTAATATTAAACCACACTGCAGACCTCTGTGTTTACCACGCATTTATGCTGACAGTCTACCAAGCAGCTTTATATGGCCGGCGCCGATGCACATTGTAACGGCAGAGTTCGTGTCACCGTGACATTTAATAATAACCTTGATATTTAACCATTATTTTATTAGAAATAGAACTAAACTGTATTTCCTACATTGTAGTAATTAGATTAAAACGTATCATGCATTTAAAACCTACGAGTGTCGCTCGTGAGTATGTGAGCGCAAACCAGCTGATTTAGTCATTGAGTGCGGTTATTAATAGAACAAAGCAAGTTATGCAAGCGGTGCGTGTCGCCCGAAGCCAAAGGGACGCTACCCAGAGTATTATAAGTGTCAACTTGGGGAAGCATCTCTGAGACACAGCACGTCATAAGTTGCTATTCCGGCTGCCATTCGAAGTTCAAGGAAGCCAGTCGACTTTGCCAACACACAGAGCTGATCTCATGGCCATCTTGCTAAGAAATAAAGGCAAGTTTAGTTACCATCATTACATTTTACAAGTGAATGTACGGCCCAGGAATATTTAGAAAACCCAAAGCCGTAATAAGGAATTAACTGCCATTGCCACGCGTAGTGCAATAGCTACAAGCCAGCACGCGTCCAAAGGCCACGTTACTACGTAAGAAGCAAGAATTAGCAGAGCCAGAACGAGGCGCTGGCATTCTTTTGCTGTCACATCGCTTCAGCTGATTTCAAGCTACTGGAGTCAGGGCCGTATTCTGTGAATTCATTAAGCTCGTGGACTGTTCCGTGTCACTAATCATAGGGCATATAACATTTATCTACTAACATTGTGTATTCTTTTTATGTAGGTTTTTACAGAGTATGCATCTTCATGTAAACTGCTTGGTTTTCATTTCTGGTAGCATTTGCAAATACAATTACAGCATTATAGCGGACCACGGACAGACCGCCAACAGCAATATTGACATTATCCTTAGCTGCACTGAGGTAAAATCAGGTCTTGTACTCCTATGACTGGGCTAACTGGCATACAAACGGCAATATAAATTCATAGTACAGTAGAGTATAGGGCTCGGAAAACGCCGCATTACAACATAACAATAGGAAAAGTGCGCACTCGCTGGCTTTGGTGACTCGCCTAGCTTTGGGCCGGATGATTACTCGTGAATAAGAGAATCTAGCCTAAACCACCCACCTTAAGTGATGATCGTAGAACCTAAGTTGCGTAATAATCTGAATTTGCCCCTCGCAGTTATTTCTGGCGAATGTCTTTACTATTACGCCATTTGAGGGTGCAGAGAGTTTCTTCGTCGGCTAACAAACTTATGAGTCGCCAAACAGTAATGTTTGCAAAGCTTTGAAACTCTCCGTGAAAATGACGGATCACTATTACTATTCTTGCAGGTGGTAGGAATTCACTAGAGAAATGTAGAAATTCTCACTTTTAACTGATGCTGAAGGCAACGGACACGCGCTGTGCGCAAACACATCGGCGCACACTTAAACTAACAACGGTGTCCGCTTCACTTGTACTCACTTGTTTAAATCTAATTATTAGCATCTACTAAAAACAATAAAGAGCACACATATTCAAATCTGCTGTATATTAAAATGTAACTTCAAATACAATCAGGCGAACAAGGTCAAGTTTTCGTTAGAATCGTTTTACCCTCGTTTATCTCTAACCCTAGGTGGTGTCTCAGTTCTTCAGTTTTGTCCATTATCTCAATAAGTTCTTCCAGATTGATAGCTATCACTGTGGTATTATTGGCATACCTCAAATTGGATATTTTGTTATCCGATCGAGATGGAAGTGTCTTCTAAATCACAAAAATCTTTATGAATTATATAATCGCCATAGTTGTGGCAACAGTATACATTCTTGTTTCGTGCCTGCTTTAGGTTCAAATGCTTGAGTTGGGTGGTCAACCTTTAAGCTGCAGAGTCTTGGAGATGAAAATTTTCCCCACTCTACCATGTCGAACGTTTTTCTATAATTTATAAGGCATAGGTACATCAGAACGTAGAACTCTCTAAACTTCAAAAATTGCCTAATGTTAAAAATATTTTCATGTATGTGTACCTAGTACCTCTACCTTGTACAATATCAGCCTGCTTTTAAGGTATTTGATCCATTAGATAGTTTGTTAATCTATCCTTTATCTAATAGACTTGTCTGTCCGTCCGTCCGTCCGTCCGGGACGCTGTTTCAGCAGCCAATCCGTAAGAGATAGAGAAAAAAGTTATTAAAGTTATATGTTTGGAATGGTCATGTCAGGTCAGGAACCGAATTTCAGTCTCTAACACTAATTATTATCGTAATTGTCGTAATCCGAACTTTTTAGGTTAGATTCTAGGCAAATTTTATCAAGGCGAATTCGACTGGTAGTTGCTACCAACAATGACGTCATATACGTATGTGTGGTGAATACGCGTTCTATTTGCAAAACGGTCTTTTTTGTTTTATTAAATGAGACATTTGTCTCACTGGACTGCTAGTCGTTTATAATGTATAAGAGCAATTAGGTCTTTTGTTTCATGCATGTGTTTTTCACCTTGCTCACATATATCCGGCATAGCCTGTGAATATCTCTCTTTAATTGTATCAGTCTAGGGTAACAGTTTGGTTCTTGCCGTCTTGCTTTCAGTTTTCTTCTATTTTTCACTATGTGTAATGTAGTATCAAGTATACAGTTTTATTTTTTTTTAGTCGCGGTCTCTTCTCCAACTCTTTCATTGCTCTTTATATACATCCCTTTGTGTCTGATCAAATTTTATTTGCTGATCTGCTTTTCAACTGTGCGTTATCCATGTACTGTACTACGGTCTCTCTAAATTTTTTCCATCTTCGATTTCTGTTTTTTCATTTGTTTTTATCTTTTAGAGCTTCCAATTTCAGTTGTGTTGTGTTCATATCTTCACTATTGATCTCCAGCGTGATTTATGCAGGATATAATCTGGTTCCCACATCTATCTCCCGCAGATATCCAAGAATATAGTCTCATTTTATGTTGTTTCAAGATAGTATTCATTATGGTGAAATCTTTTACAATATAGAATTCTATAAGGCGTTTTTCCTATTCGTTGCAGGTACTAGTTCTCAACATGAGTACAGTTCTTCTAATAGGATGATCATTTTCTGTGTCCCTCACCTTAGCGTTTGTTACTTCTTCTACTTGTACATAGCTGCTTTCTATTGTCATGTCTTCACTCTCTGCTGTCCGTGCATATATTTACATGAGATTTAGAATGTAGCATGGTAGAAATTGTTTATTCATTGATTGAGTTGCACCCAGAAAACTATTTAATTAAATTATCTTTTCTGTATATGGAGTTGACCTGATTGATTCAGTCCTTTTAACACATGGCGCGATTTATTCATTTCAACTGTATATACAAAGTGCATTTATGTGTTTCAATGCTTTGTACATTAAAAATGCATCGTTTCATTCTTAAGGTATTTATAGAAGTATATTTAACATAAATAAAAGGTTACAATATAATGATAACCAATATAAATTGATACCTATAAGTACTCATCATTGTCTTCATTTATTTCGCTAGTATAGCTAAATATAACTAAAATAAAATATGTAGCTGCCACAAACATAACAATTTTGATCATAATATAAACCTTTTTGGACAGTATAGGAAATTCTTCTAGTGGAACAAGTATAATATCTGCTGCCACCAATATTACAAATATTAGATCCACAAGCAAAAGTAAAATCCGCCAATATGCATACAAATTTACGATAAAGAAATATTGCTTTATAACGCCATAAAAGAAAGCCATTGCAAGTAGGAGACTACACGTACAAAACGTTATTTGTAAGACCTTCCAAGTGAAGATGGGGTCGAAGAAAACTTCGTACATCATTTGCATAAGGTGAAAAGATATGCTCCATATTCCCAAAAGTATGCACCCTGTTCGCAACGGCAGGCAACCACAACACTTTGTGAAAAACACCTTGCTCGATTGCAATCCGCTAAGTTCTCGACAAGACGGTCTTTCTTGTTTCTCACATCTGTTATCTGCCAAGTCGACATTTTAACGTCATTTTTTCAGTTGTACAAATACCGCAATAAAAAACAAATAAGAAATAGCTATAGCCATCTAGAGTCTGGAGTGAGGTAGTATAAATCACCATTTTAGAAACTAATATTAAGTTAGTCGTGTTTCCTTCATCAACAAAAAAGTCTTAGGATTGTTTCCCTCCTTTTTTGCCAAATTTCTAAAAAGCAGCCCGGGAGAAAATGAGGTACGGCCGATATTGTAGGTCTTGTAACCTAATCCAAGATCTTTTGTCTATAGTAATGATCACCTCCTGTCCTTTTGGATCAGACTTGGCGTCCACCACCTTTCAGAATTTTGCACAGCCAACCTGGGGACAGTGGTTTTTGGTTTCATCGGTAGTCCCAAAGTCCATGCCAAATTTTATACCTCCTCAGAGTTCCCTAGGTAGACAGCCATTAAATATTTGCTCTGGCCGTTCTCTACTAGCACGATCCACACAGGTTACTGTTAATTTTTTTTTATTATGGCAACGTACCTTTCGTTCTTCTTCCAATTCATCGGTTTTCTTTAGCAGGTAGAGCTTGACCCTGTTTCCTCGTTTCTTATTCAGGCATGTGCGTGGTTAACCTTCTGATAGAATGACCATTTTTCTCCCTGTACGGGTCTCTTCATAACTGCGGGCCGTTTACCACCAGAAGTCGATGCAGAAGCAGCACTAGTACTCGATTGCGCGAAAAATTGCTAATTACTCTCGCGTGGACTGCTTATCGTTATCGTCACTAATCAGGAAATGAGATACAATTGTTTGACGGGCACCTGCAACTAATCCATTAACCCACTTCCTGAAAATGTTAAAACACACTGAACGAAACAGAGTTTTCTAATAGTTGAAGTACAACAGATACACTTGTCATTCCATAAAACTTCATATATAATAAATCTATATTCCACATTTCTACAGCTTCGTTTCTTGTTATGTTACTTTTAATTTTTACGGCTTTTGTCCGAGAACAGAATCCTCAAGAATTTTGAGCGAAACGCCCTTGGACATTCCTTTAGACGCACTTGTGAGCGTAATTTAGAGTGCAGCTGAATAGGTTTGTCTAGACAGCAAACGTGTACATATTCTTTGGAAAGTTATATTTTCAGTTGCGCTCCACGTAAGAGAGCAGATGTGTGTTTCTTGCAATTAACGTCTGTATAGTTTCGCGGGGAATTACAGTTTTCTGCGAAGTGAATGCATCATGGGGATTGCAAATTCCATTTTTCGATCTTCAGTCGAGTATTACCATTTCAGTGAGCATGTAACGCTCCCGACTCTCCCAACTACCGTGAAGCGGCTACGTAATTTATCGAAATTAGGCGGAGGTGGTTTTTTGTATCGGGCTAAAAATTGTCGAAGCTAATAATGCTGGTTTAATTCGTAACTGTGGTGTTTTGCAGCCATAACATTACCGGCCGCATAGTAACTTAATCTAATTCGGGGTTTTTAAGTTGTGCTATGCAAATTAACAATTGGGGGGTTCTTATTTTATCGTCTCATCTAGCGTCGGTCCGCCAAATATCGATTTTATATCGTATCAGAATACGCGAAGTGCCACCATCGAGTTGACTACACTCCACCTTTGTCAGCTACTTCCTGTTGCACTTTTTGCCCCAGGCATGACGCCTTCATCTCGATTGTTTTATGTGTATCGTGCATCTAGTGAGCAAACTGCTGGGCTATGCCTTTTCCCTCAATAGCTTGGGATATTGTAATAAATTTTCCAATTGCGCTAAATTAACATGCATTTGAGTAACTTTTGCATGCCGTAAAAAATGTTTCGTATCGCCAATTTGCCGTCCTTTTTGAAGTGCTTTAATTTTTAGATTTCGGTTTACGTTTGAACTGTTATCATCTACATTTATATAATATTGTATTACGACTTAGCAAACCGTTCAGAAAATTTTGAATGCCCTTCGGCTGCACCAAAATTTTGTGTAATTTGGTGTGTGCTCATTATAATGTTTTAAATATTAGCTTGCGTTTGTTTTAATTACTCCGTTGTAAAGCAGACATGCAGAACATATCTTTTATGACCACATTATTAACTAAAAGCAAGTGACCGAGATCCAGATCAACAGTTTTTCTACGACTCCGTTGCGTCGTGAATACCTGGAGTTTAATATCAACCTCGTGGGGCCCTTACTCTAATTAATTCTTCACGTAGCAAATAAACCCATTTCATGTACCTTAAACCGCCCTTGTCTCGAGTGAAAACTATCTGGAACAAATCATTTTTACTTTTTTGCCGTTTTCGCCGGAACAAAATGACGTCTACCTGTGGGGCTTTGTTTTTTGTTTTAGTAACGATTTTTTCTGCAACAACCTTGTGCTACACAGACGGCTTATTTCATTTTTAATGTAAATTATGTTTTGGTCTTGCAGTATATCACATCGGCTGCGATTATATGACTCAGCTACGACTCCAGGGGGTTTTAGGTCATCGGATCTCTGGAAACTTATTAATGCAATGCTTTACCGCGTCGATCAAAAACCTATACTTCAGCCACTTTAGGGAGACGAGCCATGTAAACAAATATTTTGACAGTTCTCAGTGGGGCTTAGATTAGTTTCACATGGTGCGCATTATACGTAAACGTCCGTTGTATATGATACTGCAGATAAATATCGCACAGTAAAACAATGCAACGTTCATTTCTCCTCTAGTGTAAAGACGCCCATAAGCCATGTTTCTCTTCGAAACGGCCAACCACAGAACGCCTTTATATCACGTGAGTTTCAACGAGCACGTGTGTTTGTTTGCTTGGCTCGCCGTCCTAACGTTGCTGAAGTTTAGAAAAGGGATCTGGCAAATTGCAGCAAATAAATATAGGAGGTAATGCCGTTCAGCGGTAAGGAGTACTGAAACACGATTCTAAAAACATCTTAAAACATCAAGTTATAATTTAGGTTAGCTTTTGTTTCAATGCGAGCTACATATGAAAGTTGTTTATATAGGCCTCTTATTACGGCATTCTTCTTTGAATTATTTTCGTAACTACAGAAGGGCAATAATTTAAGAGAATAAAAAGAAGAATATGTAGAAAAGTATATGCAAACGTGCACCAACCCTTAACTGAAAAACATGAAAGGGAAGAAGAATAAAATGAAGTCTTCACCTGCGAAATCAAAGTAGTTATTATCATTCTGATAGTAATATCAACCGATTATAAATTTTATAGAGTTGATAGGTGACTGTTTCGTTCTCTCAGTTTCAAAGTTAACCCCAATCTTTTAACTAACTCTACACTGTTATGGGAAGTCCTCGAAATAAGAAATCTAAGTTCTCTAAGGTGAACAAACTGCAATTATTCCAAGTATTTGTGCACTCTCAATTTGGAACTGTCGCTCTAAACTAATAAAAAGGGTAATTGATCGTGGTATTCCAATTCCCCCAACCAAGGGTATTCTCTTTAGCCAATAACGGGAACTACAGGATGGATAAGAGGAAATAGAGGCGGAGAATGAATGAAAGAACAGGAAAGGCGAAGAAGTACTGCCTATGATTCGCATCTGTTCCTTTTTTTTTTGAGCTTCACGACTTTTCTTCTTTACTGTGTTGAACATCAACAGATACGGTTCCCTGTAGGGTTTATTTAACTCATACGATTATTTTCAATCGTATTTGTATTTAATTTGCACCAATGTAATTTAGAGATATTTCTACAGTATGATTATATTAAATATTACACATTTTCTACATTAAAAACGAATCTGTAATAAATTGCTGCAGAGGTATGAAATTATTTATTAGTTTAAAAAGTTATGTATACACATTCATAATGTTAAACAGTAATCAATCCTTAGTGGTAGTTATAATGTGCCGCAATAACATAGAATTACCCTAACTGTACTCGTCATCTAAGTCAGCAGCGTAGCTGAATATTATTAAAAGGAAGTAGATATTTAGGGCAAACATAAGAACTTGCATTATAATAAAACCGGTCTTGTCTACGTGAGCCATATTTTCCGACTTCATGTCGATAGAATCTGTTACTACTAATATTACATGAACTATTTCCATCACCAAAGCTAAAATCTGCCAAAAACCATACATTTTTAACACTATTACTGCTTCCTGGCAGATGGCGTAAAGGAACGCTACTGCAAATATCAGACTTAACGCGAGGAATATCGTTCGAACGACTTTCCAGCTGAAGTTCTGGTCCAACAAAAATTCACCTGATATTTGTAAAGTGTATGAGATTATGTCCCACATTCCCAAAATTAAGCAGCCCGTTCGCAGCGGCAAACAGCAACAACAGGTGTTGAAGTACACTTTGTCGCAGGGCATTCTGCTCTTCTCCAATTATACGAGTTTTTCTGCTTCTGTGATTTAAGCTGTCAATTCGACATTTACTCTTTCTGAAAGCAATCTGATCGTGCTGACAATATTCATAGCATTCTATATATTTAATCTCTCAAAAGCTGCTGCAAGTAGATAAAATAATGAGAACAACTAAATGTGCTCACAAAACTCAAAAATGGCCAAAAAAGCTTTTTTGAGCCGTAACGTATGTAATTTCAAATACTTTAATTATTGACATGAATACCTCAACAACCATTTCATAGAGATCTCCAAATTTACCGAAGTAGCATCAGTTAAGCACATACGTTAATGAAACCCCTCAATATCTAGGTATCAATAATCTACCCCTGTGAAGTTAGCACCACAACTTCAAAAAATGTCATTTTTTTCAAGAGTTCCCGTTGCACCCCAAAGAGTTCTAGAGTTCCTTGCTATTTTTAAAGATAATTCTATGTATTTAAGGAAAAAAAATGTGGCTCGAAAATTTGGGGTGCTAACTTCACATTTTCTTCGGACAAATACCACTATAACTCTTTTTGAGTCCTACTTATTGAAAAATGTCATTACACTTTTCGATAGAACTCACCGGGGTGCTACTAGAACTCCAACAAAAAAAAAGGTTTTCAAAAAAAAGTTCCAGTAGTTCTAATGGGAGTTCTAGTAGCACCCCGGCGAGTTCTATCGATAACTCTAATAACATTTTTTGATAGGACCCGAAGTAAAGAAGTCACGCCCATTTCTGTGTTAGTATTTTTACAAAACGACGAAGTCCTGAAAGCAATTTTTTAAAAGTTCCGGTAGTTCTAATGGGAGTTCTAGTAGCACACCGGCGAGTTCTATCGATAACTCTAATAACATTTTTTGATAGGACCCGAAGTAAAGAAGTTATGCTAATTTTTGTATTAGTATTTTTACAAAACGACTAGTCCTGAAAGCAATTTTTTAAAAGTTCCGGTAGTTCTAATGAGAGTTCTAGTAGCACCCCGGCGAGTTCTATCGATAACTCTAATAACATTTTTTGATAGGACCCGAAGTAAAGAAGTTATGCTAATTTTTGTATTAGTATTTTTACAAAACGACTAGTCCTGAAAGCAATTTTTTAAAAGTTCCGGTAGTTCTAATGGGAGTTCTAGTAGCACCCCGGCGAGTTCTATCGATAACTCTAATAACATTTTTTGATAGGACCCGAAGTAAAGAAGTTACGCCCATTTCTGTGTTAGTATTTTTACAAAACGACGAAGTCCTGAAAGCAATTTTTTAAAAGTTCCGGTAGTTCTAATGAGAGTTCTAGTAGCACACCGGCGAGTTCTATCGATAACTCTAATAACATTTTTTGATAGGACCCGAAGTAAAGAAGTTATGCTAATTTTTGTATTAGTATTTTTACAAAACGACTAGTCCTGAAAGCAATTTTTTAAAAGTTCCGGTAGTTCTAATTGGAGTTCTAGTAGCACACCGGCGAGTTGTATCGATAACTCAAATTACATTTTTTGATAGGACCCGAAGTAAAGAAGTTACGCCCATTTTTGTGTTAGTATTTTTACAAAACGAAGTCCTGAAAGCAATTTTTTAAAAGTTCCGGTAGTTCTAATGGGAGTTCTAGTAGCACACCGGCGAGTTCTATCGATAACTCTAATAACATTTTTTGATAGGACCCGAAGTAAAGAAGTTATGCTAATTTTTGTATTAGTATTTTTACAAAACGACGAAGTCCTGAAAGCAATTTTTTAAAAGTTCCGGTAGTTCTAATGGGAGCTCTAGTAGCACCCCGGCGAGTTCTACCGATAACTCTAATAAAAAAATTTGATCTCGAAGTACAAAAGGTTACGTTAATTTTTATGTTAGCACTTTTACAAAACGACAAAGACCTGGAAGTAATTTTGTACAGTTCCGGTAGTTCTAATAGGAGTTCTAGTAGCACCCGTACGAGTTCTATCGATACCTCTAATAACATTTTAAGTAAAAAAGTTATGCGTATTTTTGTGTTAGCACTTTTACAAAACGACCCAAGACCTGGAAGTATTTTTTTACAGTTTTGGTAGTTCTAATAGGAGTTCTAGTAGCACCCCGGCGAGTTCTATCGATAACTCCAATAACATTTTTTGATAAGACTTGAAGTAAAAAAAGCTTTTTGGTGTTTGCTAAAACCAATGTCCTGAAAGCAATTTCTTTTAAGTTATGATAGTTTAGTAAAAAATTAGTATCTCTCTTAGTTTTGCATCGAACATTTGCTTTTTATTGCTTTAATGCTGATACAAGGAAGCCGCCCCACCGCGTCAAGGTGGAGATACATCGTGGTTCTTTTTTACTTTTTTGTTTATTTTTTTTTTATTTTAATTTGAAAATATTGAAAAACAAAACATCTTGAACATATTGAACTATAAAAATCTCAAAATATCGATATTTTACTACATATATAATGACATGTGGAACAACCACAGCGTTGGTATGCGCTCTGACACATTTCTTTCGTAGATCGTCATAATTGTTAAATGTAACATGTGAGCAAACTAAAATGAAATCAAGCTTGGCTTTGAAATATTTGTTTCATGAATAATATGTTGGTGCGACTGTAAGTCTATGTCAAATTCGAGTAGTAGGTTAGGTTTTGCCTCAGGCTGTGTCAAAACTGACGCAAAACCTAACCTGCTAACCTCGAATTTAACCAACATATTATTCATAAAACAAAAATTTCCAAACCAAGCTTGATTTAATATTAGTTTGCTCACATTTTATTATTATAATACACGTGAGTAGTATTCCGACACCTTGATTGACCTAGCTGTCAATCAAATTTTAATTGACACAATTAAATGCTCCAATTAAACCGCGAATTAAATGCTCTAATTAAATGTCCTACTTAAATCCGCGGTTTTAATTACAGAATTTGATTTTACACATATGATACCTTTTTACTTCGAGTCTTATCAAAAAATGTTATGAGAGTTATAGATAGAACTCGCCGGGGTGCTACTAGAACTCCTATTAGAACTACCGGAATTGTAAAAACTTACTTCCAGGTCTTCGTCGTTTTTTAAAAGTGCTAACATAGAAATAAGCGTAACTTTTTTACTTCGAGTCTTATCAAAACATGTTATTAGAGTTATCGATAGAACTCGCTGGGGTGCTACTAGAACTCCCATTAGAACTACCGGTACTAAAAAAAAAAGATTTTTTTCCGGCTTATAATAATTTTTTTGTGAAAATCTGTTTTTTTGTTAGAGTTCTAGTAGCACCCCGGCGAGTTCTATTGAAAAGTGTAATAACATTTTTCAATAAGTATGACTGAAAGAGAGTTATAGTGGTATTTGTCCGAGGAAAATGTGAAGTTAGCACCCCAAATTTTCGATCCACATTTTTTTCTCTTAAATACATAGAACTATTTTTAAAAATACCCAGAAACTCTAGAACTCTTTGGGGTGCAACGGGAACTCTTGAAAAAATTAACATTTTTTGAAGTTGTGGTGCTAACTTCATAGGGGTCAATAATCTAAGGTATCGACCGCTTTTAATGCAAAGAGTTTGACATGCCACAATATGTTAATAACACTTTAAAATATGTCAGAATAGAAACTTAATTGTGAATAGCCTTCTGCATTCGTCACACCTACATTTTTTTTCATTTCGAAATGTTATGTGTATGTTATCTACAACCTTTGATCTCTTACTTATCGTTTACTTTTTCTTACATAACACGCAGCTATAATCTGCAGAAGCTAATCGTACAAGTAAATCGGAGGATTAACGCAAATATGGCAAATCACCCACGTATTGGCTAGACCCCACTGAGAGGTTGGAAGGAAAGAGTCTCTCGAAATAGTAAAAACAAATTGTACTTTGAAGATACAAGGTTAAATACGGGCAATTTGGTAGGTACCACTTAATATTCCTGCTGGAATAAAATGAGGCTCTCCACAGGAAGAATTCTGCTCGGCTACAGGAAATGTACTCAGAGCCCAGATACACTACCTCGTAATTTTAAGGTATGTTAAGATAACACACATAAAGATATTTCGCGCTGATAGCAGCTGAAGCCTGGTGACAGTCATAAAATAACTCTAATTACCTGGCGTGTGACGTCACATCGAGTGATACAAGGAAAAACTGTATAAAAAACAAGTATGGAAACCTGGTGTCAAGCTCGCAACAGTTTGCAATAAGCGTTAATCGCGGTTAATCTCTTAAATATAACATAACATAGCTAAAACGATGTCAGTTCACAACATGTATTGCTTAATTAATGTAACATATTCAACTTATTCTGAAATCCGCATAATTGGTGGGGTGAATGCAAAATCAGTAAAGTCAACATTCAACTCAGTAACGAATATCGGGACAGCGGGCTTGATTTATCGAGATCCTTGGGCTAGCTAAATGAAGAATAGACAGCTGCAGTTGAAAGCGTCGGGATTCGAGCAGGCGACGAAAAGAAAGTATTTTCAGCTGCATTATCACAGTGTGGTTGCGGAACGTGTGCTGGCGGGATGATAGCAACATAATTTCAGACTTGAGACTTGCAGGCTGTAACTTGAGAATTATTAAATCCAAGAACGGTGAAAAGAATGCCAATATTGGGTGATTAGGTGCCCAAAATGGCAGTTACATTACACGTAATGATCACTCAAATGAAAACCGCTTTCTCCGTACGCGTAAAACGTCAGGGGCAGCGGGTCATTTTTAAACTGACCTAACATGTCATTCATGTTTATTATTGTTGAGTCAAGCCATAATTCTCCACAATGTGTTTTCTATTTTTTTTCTATCGATGACATGTAACCTTTCAGTACCTATCTTTTTCGTTTTTATTTAGGCACTTCATTACTTTAAAAGTTATTTCTTGTCTTTCGTGTATAGCTTTTTCTTGATTATCTAAATACTAGTTAGTGCTCTCCTCAATGCCATGAGGTAATTTTCAATATCTTGTGTACTTTTACATTTTTTTGTGCGGTATGAATGGTCCCCAACAGTGAAAATTAAAAGAGGCTAAAGATAACGAATAAATTAATGTTAAAATTGTTATGTAAATGATTTTTATTATTTCAATTACTTTTGTTCTTAAGTCCCTTCGTTTTAAGTCACAATCTTTAACGAATTAGCAATCCAGTTTAGTTTTCCTTTATCTAATAAAAGAATAATTTAAAAAAAAATTAATACACTCAAGTTTAGATTAGTCTTGAAGCTAATGTTTCTATTCTCCTATGGTAGAAATGGTAGGTTTCTAGGTTTTGTCATAAAAACTGCAAATTTGTAAGAAAAGTGCTTTTAGCTAACATCTCCTTTAAATTTTGGAAGAGTTATTACAGCGTAATTAATAATTAAAACAATCAAACAAGTCCCCACGTTGGTGTACCAGCATGGTGCTGGTGAAAGCACAAAATAAACAACCCTGTAACAATAAATTGCTCCAGCCAGCTGACAGTCGGGACAAAGGGGTGGTTCGACTATAAAGATGAAGTATGTGGTAGTACGCTGGCTGAAAATACTACGTGATCTGCATTTAATAATATACAACTACTGCCAATCTCCTGAAATAACGAAACGAAGGTCAACAGATTATTTGGGGAAGGTGGTGCATTGGTCCTGCAGATAAGGAACTTACCTTTAAGCATCACCTGAAACACAAGCTAATACTGGTCTTTGCTTTCTTTTGAAATCTTTCCTGCAAATTATTTTACAGAAATCACAAAGAAAACACACTGATCAATTATTCAAGACGCTACAAAACACATTTGAATGACGTTCATGCACATATAATTTTTATTTATCAGAACCCTAAGTGATGTCAATGTAAACAGTATAGCTTAAAACTTTATGATTGTACCGGCCTTCTATTCAAGAAGTTGAGACTGAAAGCGTCTCATTAATTTAATTTTACTTTCGCGTAATACTGAAGATCCAATCAGCACTAGCGTTTAACCACATAATCTAGCTTACACTTGCGTATTGACACAAAGTTCAATAAATATCCACGTTCAACTTAAAGTTTCTATCACAATATTCAAACTCGGTTTTTTTACAACCAACGGAACATTAGGGAACACATAATTAAGCACTACTGTTACATGCAAAAGAAGTATAATTCTGACCTAGTTAACAACCCGAAATTCTACCAGTTTTCCAATTACCGTTACCTACTTCATACGACTTCCAAGCACTTGACCATCAGACATTTTCCTGTAAGTGTCCGGCGGCGGCGACAGCTTCTTCGGAAAAAAACAGCGGAGAGTCCCTGAAGACCCGTTCCACCAATGCGTTATTCAGATTCGAAAGGGAGTTTGTAAACTACTGGGAATTTACGGAATTTTTAATTTTATTTCCAAATTTATTTTCAACCGGTTGCTTCGGGTAAGCCTAGATGCCAAGATTCGTATATTCAAATGTATAAACTCAGGAATAACACATATAGAAATCAATTGTATATTGTGTTTTACTAATCACAAAAGGAATGAATTAAAAATGCTTTGTCCATACAATTTATAACAGAACATTCTTTCGGCGGAATGGTTCTGTATTTCAATATTTCTGGACAGTCTGCAACCCAATATCCACTTTGCTTTGCTTGGTTGTGGCCCCTTAAAGAATGGAAAGTAGACACAAGTGGTACAATCGTAGCTCCAGTGCGCTCGGGCTCCGAACGATAGGTCTGAAACAAACTATATTTGTGCTGCAAAATGGCGTCTGTTTATCTTTTGGGTGCGGGCAGCTTCCATAGAATTACGTGTGTTACGGTGTTAGAGGCGTGCACGGCTGGTGTATTAAGCCTTGCAGGAAATGGTGATTTCTTGGTATTTGAACCACTCGGACTAACATAAACATAAAATTTCTGCCTCGTACAAAGTCCGCCTTTTCGCTGCTTGGTTCGGCGGGGACCGCTGGAAAATCAATTGCGCTCCTCGGTATCCCGCTCGGTGAGTTCCCAGGATGGCGTTCCGGTTATATGCCCTTTCGGTTCTCGTTTTCGGGTTATTTCTAGAGAGGATTGGAGTAGAAACGGCGCCGAGAGTGGTTGCATGCGTGTCCACGCATAGCGGCTTGGAGTCAGTTTATCGGACTCCACGTGGTATGAAGATGCGAGCGATGATTGTAACTTGAATAAGCGCCGAATAAATTTCTGTCATTTCGTCATCGTGTCTGCAGTCTCTCTGTCAATTTTTCCTTGCAAGTGTCATCTTGACTCCTTCATCATTTTTAAGCAGCCTAACAATTCCACTCTATTACTCTTTATTTAACCCACATTTTGCGGTCAGTTTTAAATTGTATTTGCAGGTTCATCGCCATCGTACCGTACTAAAAATATTTCTCTGCCAGGTAAGTAGTGTAGAAGCTCTTATTTTCTCAATAATTTTGCCCCCTACCTTTAGATTCAGATGTTCTATTGTGTTCTTGTAACTTTTCCTTCATATTCATCAAAAATTATCGTCATCGTATGCGAGTATATACCCGAGTCGCCCTGTTAAATATTGTTATAGAAGCAATGTACACAGAATTAGAAACAACTGGAAGCACATCACGAGATATTTTAAATAGATCCACATCTAAAATAAAAGACGATGCTAAATATCAGTAGATGCCTTATGTTCCAAGATGGGAGTTTGAGAAAAGCATAAGTTGTATAATAAGTATTCACTATCATCAACTTAAAGTTAGTGCTAAATTTGTTAAATGACGAGGATGCAACTAAACGGTTTAACAGACGAATATATGAGTACTCGTTACTGTTCTTCTTATGTTAAGATTGTACTTTTGTTACCTTTAGGGGTTACTTGTAAACAAAACAGCACTTCTCATTTAAAAACTATATTTATTATTAAACAAATCCCTATACACAGTCGTTAATTCTAAAATATTTTATAGTTAATTATTTAAAAAATGACAAATAGCAAAGTTTTACGTTGAGGATATTCTAGCATTCTTAGTTGATTTTTAAATTAACGAACACAGAAAGCCTAGGGTTTTTGGTTTTTCGAGAATCATCAAGGTTAAACTAAGAGTTGTATTTTTCCCATTTATTCCCAATCAATAAATGTGTTTAATGGAACAGTAGTCAGGAATGTGTTTGCGGAACATATAAACTACCACTTTCACTTTTTCAAGAAGCGATGACGCAAGATGGGATTGTAGATGATCCATCATCTCGATCTTTCCAAAACTTTTTTAGATCTGAAGCTCCCAATTCTTTTAATTTCCGGAAATGCTTGTATATATCCTTAATCTTCACAAATGTTTGTGCTCTCCGTATGTGCTTTTTAGGTCCTTACTTGAGTGATTATATTATCGGTGTCGTCTTAACGATGGCTAAAAACAATTTACTCCTCACACGCCCGAGACCTGTCCTCCCAGTAGAGTTTCCACTTTTAAGTTCAACGCTGTTTGGTTTAAAATATTGCACTCTCGGGTATATGTATGTTTTTATGTGGAACTTCTTTATCGATGTCCTTGGTCAATAGTATACTTTATTCCACAATAGCTGCTAGGAACTCATTTTGAACATTCTACGAAACTTAGACAATGTATATTAAGAAACGCTGAACTGCCCTTATGGTTTCATTATTGCGAAAGTAAAATGTCTATAGGCGCCAGACACTATTCCTGCGCTTCCCTTAATTCAGCTGCGTAGCTGAAGATGATCATTACAAAGTAGACAAAGAACGGGAGTGCAATAATATCCATTAAGTAATCAACAACCGGCGCGGATGAAAATGCAAAGAAATTGGCCAACAGTATGATTTTCATAACAACATAAAAGAGTGACCATAATCCAAATGATCTTATTACCTCAAACATTTCTTTCCAGACAACAATCAGAAACAGCATGGCCAGCAACAAGAGAACTATGTTCACAATCACGAATATTAGTCTCCAGAAGAAGCTGTTGATATGATAGGCAGCATTTGCGAGCTGAATAACGCCTAGTAGAATTTGCAGAATTCCCACAGTAAAGCAGCCAGTTTTCAAGGTATAGTAACAGAAAAATTTGTCACAACATTTCCGTTCCCAAATCATATCAGTTCTTCATTTGGAGGGCTTTTCTATTTGCTTGTTGATTCTGTCAAACTTTCATGACTAGTTAGATCAGACGCTATCTTATTATCACTTATGGGTTTCACATCTAATCTGATGAAAAAGAAGGGAAGCACTTCGGTGAAGTATGTTACAATCCTTATTTCTTCATCGCTGGAAAATTGACGACGATGGAAAGAAGAGGTCTCTCTATGTATTGTATATACACCTTTAAGAGCAATTTTCTGTAAAGGATCGTAAGAAAACATTTTAGAAACAAGTATTGAAGACAACGAAGACAATCACATTTAAAATCCTATATATCTACAGAAATAGATTAAATTGATCTTTCATCCTTATATTCTCTTTATTCTATTCTAATATAAATAAACAGCACTCATTTAACTATTGTTTATTGCTTATTATATGAAATTACTACTACTAACTATATATACATTGCTGTGTTATGTACATCCATGCCCAACTATATCGAACACTAGAAACTATGGAATGTCACACCAGAAACCTTAAATTATATTAAATGGGTTTGCTTCAGACAGCACCAGTAAATCTATAAACACGGCTTTGACCAGTAGGTCTTTCTCCATTTGTTATACTATATTACCTTCTTTTAGTAGAACAAACAATCCTCTCCAATTGGTTAGTTTTAATTATTGGTTTAGATGTCAGTTTATAAAGCAAGTACCGTTGCTTGTTAAAAGATCTTTGTCATTATAAGATTGAGTTGCTACTTCAACCCATGTCACGTCATACCATTGGAGACGGTTTTTAGAAAATTCAGCATAGATATCTACAAGAATAAACCATCACACAATTACAGTTTTTATCTAAATGCACACTATAAACTCATGAGTGAATTTTTTCAGTTCCAGCACCTTGTATCACAAAGACTAGATGTTAGGCTCTAACAGGTTGATTTCTAGTCTAACTAATATATTTTAAATAACACCATCATTCTTCTAAGAGCTCCCATCATAAATTATCTTCTTCCTGTAGTTGTTTCGAGTAGCTCCATGTAACGAGCAAGAAGTATACGTCAATTAAAAAATTTATGCAAAATAATATATTAATTATAATAATTTCGTTTCTTTTGCCTTTGTCCAGGCCAGGGACCTTCAGTTCAGCTTCATTTTCAGTAATTATTAACACGTTGAATACGAACAAGGCGATGTACGTGTTAATATACAGACGTATTAACTGAAGATGTTCATCCACAACTCCGTAGAGAAACATAACTGCCAGCAGGGTGCATCCTATCATTATAATTGTCCACGAGGTAATTTCGGCGCTTATGTGCATAGTCCTCGCGACTGCTACAATCCATAGAAAATTACGAACAATATGAAACATTCCAATTATCAGACAGCCACTTCGTAATGATGTGTCATAACAGAAATAGGACAGTTTGAACATTTTTCAGAATACTTGCGTGTGTAGCAAAACTTTTACCATTATCATCTAGATTGAAGTATCGTGTAAACTGTCAAAATCTATTGTTTTTGTTTTCATGGATGACAATTTTATTTGTAAATAATAAAACAACCAAGGCGTCCTGGTGCTGTAAGAATTTGGTCAACCGTCTTTGGTAACTGAGCTCGGAGGCTCAGTGGTTATGGATCCTGATTACCAAATCAAAGATTGCGAGTTCGATTCCTGGTCCCGGTAAAGTTTTTAAAAAATAAAGAGTGTAAATGCAAGTTTTTCAGAATTCCGTCGCTCGGAAGAGATGTAAAAGCGTGATTCTTCTGTTGCTACTTGCTAGGGTTGGAACAGCTCCTGGGTTTCGGTAAAATTCTAGCAGGATTTTAATCATAGCAGGTACTTTGCATGCCTAGGCTGTGTCTATGACAAACAACAAGAACAGTCTGGTACAAATTTTGCTCCATGGCGGTTTTAAATGAACCGGTTAATAACATATGTAGGTTCAGTGTTAGCCCTATGGTCAAAATAATGTAGTACAAGAAAGAACTGAGTCGTGCAGCAAATACATTTTAAGCAAATAAGATTAATTCAATGTGGAAACGTCTACTGAGATCAATCAAGGCGAGAAAATAAGAAAATGGACGTTGGAGGAAGAAGTGGGGACCCAGACTAGCAAGAAAGAAGACGTCTTGGTTACCTGAGAATGCAATGGTTGAAGAATATAGGTAAATTGTATAAAGGGTTATTAAAAGGCTTCAGTGTTGCACATAGCAATAAAATCATGAATGGAATATAAAAAGAAGGAACGCCACCAAACGAATATGTAAATTGAAATGGACATATCGAAAATGGCGAAGGAATATGTCATAGCTGACTGATCATCCAGAAATGTAATAATCTGAAGATATAATTAAATAAGACATGGATAAAGGAGGCTCTTATTAGAAAGCTTGTGTGTAGCACTTAGAAATAAAAGCTGGAAGAATATATTAGGAAAGGAATACACATCCAGAATATCACAAAAAAATTTAAAGTGTAGTTGTACTGGGCATTTTACAAATAAGATGGGTCAGGAAGAAAATGGACAGAACGTGAAAGGTCCTTGGCTACCCAGCTATGCAATGGTTTGACGATAGTTACATTTACTGAAGAAGTAGCAGAAGACGAACGAAGTAAAACTTCTTTGCGCCATTAAACAAAATTATAAAGAAGTAGAGGAAGAAAAACATCCTCAAAGTTGGAAGCGACCTGAATGCGCAGACAATGAAGGACTAGAGCTGGTTCTGGGGACGCACAGGCTCAGAGATAGAAATGAAAATGGACAACTATTTATTGACTTATGTGCAACTCATGAGCTGGTCATAGAAGGAACAATTTTTCCTCACAGATCTTGTCATAAGGTGATTTGGCTGTTACCTGATCATAAAACCGGAAACCAAATAGACCGCGTTGCCATTACCAGAAGAGGGAGCGTGTTTGTAACATGCCAGAAGTAAGAGCGAATATCAGAAGTTAAGGAAGAAGAAACTACAACGACCATACGCGGAGTACGATAATGAGGTGAAGAAGAGTGTGAGGAGGAGGAAATAAAACTGGATAGACGAGTTGGCTCAACGAGCGGAGGAGGCTACTGGTAAGAGTAACTTGAAGCAGTTGTATGACATAACGAGAGTGATATCAAGGAAAGAAACCGACCAGTGAGAAGCAAAGAGGGAGAGCTACTCACGAATATTGAAAAACACCACATGAGATGAAGAGATCACTTTGCAGATGTTCTCGACACAGCTACCGGAGCGATAGAGGATGACGACAAAGTAGCTGATGTGGAACCGAAGCCGAGGATCAAACTGACCCTGCCACAGTAAATGAAGTAACGGTGGCGCTGAAGACACTGCGCAAGCAGTTGTAGTGATACGCAACGAGAAACTAGCGGCATCTCGCTGGAAATACTAAAAGCTGACGTAGGAGTCTCAGCTGAAGCCCTTATACCGCTATTTAAAAAGATATTGAGGACTGGAGAGATGCTTGGAGACTGGAAGGAACAAGTATTGATAAAGCTGCCGAAGAAAGATGCCGCGTCAAACTGCAATAACTGGAGAAGCATCATACCCCTCTCCATCACAAGCAATGTCTTCATGCGGTCCTGTTAAATAGAGTCAAGGATCACGTCTAAGGACTGTAAAGAGATCAAACGACGTTCCAACCACACCGATCCTGTGTCTATCAAAGCAGCATGCTGTGCATTAGAGTGGATCGAAAAACGGCGAAAAATTTTTTTTTTCTTTGAATGTTTGTCCTATATGCGGAAAAGTGGCTACCTATTATGACTACACACCCTGCAAAAAAATGAGGCTTCTAAGAAAATATCTTCCGGTGCCCCCAGGGGTTCAAAATTCAGAAATCTTAGCAACATCTTCCATAAAAATTTCGTATCTCTTATCAATCATTTTGCAGCTCTTCGCTTGACTTTAATAAAAGACAACCCAGAACTCACCACGTAGAGGTAGCTGCAGTTCGAGTTACACCCTCCCACCTTCTACCTTTTAATATCTCATAAGTTAGGTATGTTTCAAAAAGTCTGATTTGCATTCAAATTTTGGTAGTCGGGAAGCAATACCACATCTTATAAAACCATCCCTTGCTTCTGGTCCATAAACAGCTGACGATGCTTCTGTTACTAGTTTTACACATCGTTCTACAGCTTGTGAATGGCATGGAGATTTTAAAAATACTAATTTCGTCTGGTATATTTTTTATCATTTGTTCTAACTGCTCAGATGAAAATTGTTTAGTTATTGGCGGTTCTGTAACTCCTTTAGCTTGCCAATTTACTAAATCAATGTAATCAATTTCTTCAAAATTTATCGGAGGTATCTGGAATTTCCGTATTCCGGTCATGACAGGATTATTTCTTGATTTCAAAATACGTCTTAAACCCAGTTCCCTGATATGCAAGAGTGTGTCACCAAGCATACATAACAATATGTTTTCGGGATGTGCGAAGTATCCATTAGTTTGTATGACTTTGTGTATTAATTTCTTCAAAGGCAATTAGTAAGTGTCTGGTTCGCTCAATCATATTAAATAAATGAAGCGAACCATATCTCCCATCTGGTTTTGTCTTAATTTCAAACCATAATTGAACATAAACCGTTTGGATAAAAGTTGTTAAAATGTTTAAATTTTCTGAAGCATTTGTAGTACTTGCATACAACCGCAAAACGCTGTTTGCTGTAGTCAGCCATCTGGAATGTGCCATTTTGCTAGGCTGCCTTCTTGAAAGACTTTCTGATACGATTCCTTCCGATATTGCTAAACTAATTTCATATAGGTACTTTTGATCGCTGCTTAGAAGACTTAAGTCAACTTGCGGTAGTTTGGCCGGAATCTTCTTAAAATTTGTGTAGTTCACAAGTTTCTAGTTGCTTTCCAATATCTCCTGTATATTCAGTAGAACCACTTGTTTTTCCATCCAAGTGCTTCATAAGGTGTCGAAGTGGCAGTTCGTTATCGTGAAGCAGGCATATAAACCACTGCAAAGGTATGCCAATTCCGATCTCTAGTGAACGTATGATATACCACTATGAATGCCAGTATTGACAGCAGTTGGATCACTTCCTATGGTAACCAAATTTGATAAGTCCATGTTTTGTTGTAGAAAAATCATTATAGTTTGTCAGATATCTTTTGCGTCGCAACAAACAATATTTCTCTGTAATCCGTAATACGTAAAAGTGGCGGAAAGGACTGCAAACCGCTACTGAAGCATTGAAACTAATAAAAGCCCTCATCAGTTGGAAGCCCGGCGGAAGACAATCTTTGAAGTGGTGGGGGCGCCGCTAAACATTAATCAACTGCATTTAAATTTTACCAGGGTTAATAACTTGCCAGCGGGCCACTTTTGCGCATATAGGAGTTTCGGATATTTAAAATTGATATTTTCGATCCACCCTACTGTGCATCATTGCCGAACTGCGCATGAAGTGAAGTACTAGTCTCTACACCATCTTCGTACACGTCGAGAAGATTTTTGATAGCTTAAGTAGAGAGCCCATGTAGAAACATCTAAAGCTTATGGAGTGCCAGATAAAATGGTCGATCTAATCAGAGAAACCTACCGAGACTATGTATGTCAGGTAGTCCCTGACCCTGAAGGCAGATGTTAAACCCGTTTCCAGTGACGTCAGACGTGCGGCAGGGATGCATCCTCTCACCAACCATTCTCCTGATTGTTATTAACGCAGGGATGAACAAATAGCGCGAAAGTGGGGACCACAGAGCAGACTCGAAGATCTTGACTATATAGACGACATACCGGGTGACAATGAGACCAGGGCCATGCCTCTATCTTCGTCAGTTATAAATGCATTTGGATGAAATTTCATACAAGGATACTAGACATAATATCCGATTGATATACAAAAATAATAAAAATGGCCGACTTCCGGTTTCACCGGAAATTGCACTAACTTTGATTTTTTAAATAGATCACCCTATATATTTTATGCTTTTCGCAATCTACGACTCAAAATACATACAAAAGTGCTACCGAATTTACTTAGGTATTACACAGAAATATTAAGAAAAAATAACAAATTAATTATTCTTCAATTTTAGATAAAGATAAAGTATTGTATGATGCATATCGTTAGATAGGTAAGGTAATTACATTTTCTGTTTAATGGCAAGATGGCCCTTGGTAGGTGCCATTTAAAAAAAGTGACTTTTTCTTAAAAAACGTGTTTAGCAAATTTTGTTCTTTTCTTAAGGGTTTGTTATTGACACTTTTTTAACCCTTTAGCGCCGAGATTAATTTTTTTTTTAAAAGAGCTGCTTATAAATGTCTTTTATTATGTGGCTTGGGTTCAAATCAAGAGAGAATAACAAAATTTTTGTTTTAATTATTGTCACTTCCCGGTCAAGCGGTGCTACCATATGGCAACGCTATAGGCGCCTACGCTACCGTATATTACAACAAAATCGAATCTTTTGGTATGAAAAACAATAAAGCATTCTATACATATCCTACATCGCATTTTTTACATATTGTTCGTATAATTAATGTATAATTTTCACCGGCGCAAGGTGTTTTGTTTTTCTTTTCGGGAGCTTGCTTTACTAAATGATCCATACCATCGTATCTTATATCATCTAATACCCTTTCTTCTTAAAATGGAATTTCGGCTTAGACCGCGTAGTATTTATATATGAACACCCAGCATTTTCTGGCTTAATGTGCCTTGTACCTTTTGAAGTCGAGCATAAACCCGTGCGATGGTCATGCTCTTTGGTGGCTCGTGTTGTTTGAGTATCTTGAGAACGAGGATACTTGGGCAGATTTGGCCGTTTTGCTGTTCGTGCATGCATATTCACTAACGTTTCGCAAGACCTTGCAGCTTGCATCATCAAAGTGAAAGTCTCATTAAGAACCGAAAGGTAAAGGTAAAGGTTCAGGGTTATTTCAATTCCCCCAACTGGGGGCGGGCTGCTATAGGGACCTTCCGTCCCTCTTCAGCCAAGAACGGGAATTATAGGATGGGTGAGAGAAAGGAGGGGTGGAGAATGGAAGAGAGGCCAGGAAAGGTGGAGAAGTACTGCCCCGGCATTCGCCTCAGAGAAGGTACTCTGTTGACTCAGGAAAACCACCTAAAAACCTGAATCAAGGCAGGCGGCCGCAGGAATCGAACCCACGACCTCCCGAATGCTAAGTGGACGTGCTACGCACTATGCCACGGAGCTCGGTGAAACCGAAAGTCGGTGTGGAGCTATTTATAGTCCTCCGTGCCAGGCGCGCGGAGTGGCGTAACGCTGGTTGGTCATCCGAGTGCAACGTAATCCGTGGGGCGTGGCCGTATGACGCACAGTGGTTGTAATGCTTTAGGTCATGTATCACAGGGGTCCACGTTTTACTAAGCTTAAAGCCATGTTCCCTGTTGATATTATTTGGATGTTTTTCTATTTCTATGGCTTCACGTATCACTCGCGGGAGGTAGTGAGGTATTCTGGCAAGTACTTTGGCGTGCTCAAATTCTATAGTGTGCCCATTTGTAAACGTATGCTCAACTACGGCTGATTTTGTGATGCGTTTGTGTTTGCAATCGCCTTTATGTTCTTGAAGTCTTAGATCAACTGAACGACCAGTCTGTCCAATGTAACTCAAGCCGCAAGAACAAAGAATGCGATATACGCCAGCGGTTTTTAAACTTGGAATCTTGTCTTTTACCGATCTAAAGCCGTTACCCAAAGTTTCCTTGCTCGTGAACACAGTTTTGATGTTGCATCGTTGCAGGACACGTCCTATCTTATCAGTCGAGCCTTTAACGTAAAGTAGAAATGCTAAGCCTTCCAGAGGTATATTCTTCTTTAGCCTTTTGTGTCATAGTCTTGTCTAGTGCTTCTCGTATGGCGGTAGTTGTGTATCCGTTCTTTTGTAAAGAGTCAAACAGATGTAGCTTTTCTCTCTCTAGATTTTCTTCATCCGAGATACGAACGGCTCTTGTCGCCAAAGTCTGGAGAACTGTTGCTTTTTGCATTGGTTGATGGTGCGAGTCAGCATTTAGATATCTGTCCGTGTGTGTTTTCTTCCTCTAGACTGCGTGTCCTAAACTGCCATCTGATTTACGTTTCACCAGGACGTCTAGAAACGGAATACTGCAATTTTCCTCTACTTCCATTGTGAATTGTATGTTGGGATGTACAGAATTCAGGTGCTTTAGAAACAGATTCAATGTCTGGCGTCCATGTGACCAGATGACAAAGGTATCATCTACATATCTCAACCAGCAAGTCGGTTTTAGCTGCGCTTGTTCGAGAGCCTTGGTTTCAAAGCCTCCATTCGTATGGAGTTTATTTTTTTACAAAACACCTTGTATCTTATAAATATTGAAAAATAATGTACCTTTGTGCATAATTTCATATACAGGGTGTTTGTAGATCGCTAGACAGCTCGTAACTTCGTTATTAATAGAGATATAGAACTTTCTTTTGTTTTAAATGCCAGTATACAACCTACAAATTAACTTAAACGAAATTAAGCCATGGCCTCTTATTTTTACGTAGTGGTACAAAACTTTGGATTTTTAAATGGAACACCCTGTATATTTTTAGATATTTGAAATCAGCACTAAAAGTGCTTTATGATAGCATTCTTAAATTTCAATTTTAAAACTTATTATTTTAGTAGGCCATGAATTAAGCAAAATCACTAACAATGTAACAAGAAAAGCAAAACAAACTCCACTTGGCTCTAAAAATTTCTCATGACCGAATTATAGCGCCAAACGTACTAAAACAATTGAAAACTATGTTTTTTAAATGGAACAATATGAGTTTCATTAAACAGTTGAAAACTACAATAAAAAGGCTTTCCAACGGTATGCCATATTTGCCATGTCGTTTAGAAGTAGCTTTTAAAAATGAAAATTACCTAAAACAATTTAAAAATAAATGTTATTATTAATGAAACATATTGTCCCATTTAAAAAACATAGTTTTCAATTGTTTTAGTACGTTTGGTGCTATAATTCGGTAATGCAAAATGTATAGAACCAAGTGGAGTTTGTTTTGCATTTTTTGTTCAATTGTTAGTGATTTTGCATAATTAATGGCTTACTTTGGCTAAACATTTTTTTTTCATTTTTGAAAATAATAAGTTCCAAAATTTAAATTTAAGAATGCTATCATAAAGCACCTTTAGCGCTGATTGCAAATCTTTAAAAATGTATAGGGTGTTCCGTTTAAAACCCCGAAGTCGTGTATCACTGCGCAAAAATAGGAGGACATGGCTTAAATTAGTTTACGTCAATTTGTAGATTGTGTACTGGCATTTAAAACAAAAAAAAAGTTTGCTTCGATATCTCTATGATTAACGAAGTTATGAGCTGTCTAGCTATCTACAAACACCCTGTATACAGTGTGTGGGTACCTGCCTACAAAAAATAAATTAATAAGGAGACTACTAGGTATTTCCTTTTACAATAGGCACAGAATACAATGTACTAGATATTATTTAGCCGGTTATAAAATTTAGCTCGTAGTCATAGTTTATTGCTTATGTATTTTGACGTAAAAAAGTTGTTTTTGTTGTGTAAAATTTTGAGTGAATTCATAAATCCACCAAATTTTGCTAACGAATCAACATGCTTCTGTTGCATTGAATGTCTCGGAGAGCACAATTTATAAATGAAAGAAAGATGGGATACAGTGAGACACATTATTTACTGAAAAATATTTGGTATGATTTATCGTTCCAAGTGCTGAAATGAAAGTCTGCAAATAGGAGAGAATGTGTAAATTTTTTATTAAATTTCTGAAATGCCACAACTTTCAAAGGATCTCCACTTTCCACAGCTGCTTGTGCATCCTTACTGTTAAGTATTGTGCTAATAATTATTAGTACTTATATACCTTAATACTACTATATCTACACTACACTTAATAAAACTATCAATATTTACATGGTGATTAGGGCAGAATAGCAGAATTATTGAAAATTTACATTTTTCTAAAATTGAAACTTTCAATTTGTGTTTTATGCCATAGGAAGTTATTAATTTTGGTAATCAATTAACAATGATTTCTTTAGTATTTTTAAATACAGCTATAAAATTATGTGAGAGATGAACCAATCTTTTACCAATATACTGTTTCTTCCTGACTAAAATATTTGAAGGTAATTCTACAGCTGCACTTATTCTACTAGTGCAATCTTCACAATTAGGAACACACTTTAATATTTTTCCAGACACGTAACCAGTCACATAAGCAGAAGCATAATCACTAATGATAGAGGATTGATTCACTTTTGATCTTATGAAAAGGATATACGGGATCTAAAACAAGCGGTGGTTCGACACTGATCTTTTCATCTTGTTCGATAAAGCCTTTTAATGTATCCAAGACACCCACGGAATCGTCCACTTCACAATTTACACCAGCTGAATGGGGAGATACCAAGTTGTTAATTAAAAGAGCTTTACTAGACGTAATAACTGAAGAACAAGTACGGTTCGTATTTCTGATTATGTCACTACGGACTGACGAAAAATAATTTTGAATTGGATCTTGGTTTAAAGTTCTAGGGGACAGAAACTTGAAACCTTTATTTTGGAGATCCTTCCACATGTAAATCAAGCTACGTATTGAAAAATCCAGTTTTTTTTTCAAGAAGGTGTAATAACTTTTTTACTGGAATCCACAGAAGTGTAATACATACTATTTAAAATTGGGAGACAAGAATTCCAAAAGATGTGTTCAAATTTCAGAGTAATTGCACTTTGAAGTGGCTTACCATAACGTGACTTTAATGATGTACCATTGATACTATCAAAAAGCTTATCGAAAAACATGTGAAGTTCAGAATTATTTTTATTTTTATTTTATTTTATTTTATTTTATTCCGCACTTTGCCAACAGCCGTTAGGCCAATTATAGGTGTCATTGTACATTATAGCTGGCTTTGGGATCTATGGTATTTTCTGAGTTAGGAAGCAGTTTTGAACTATATTCAGCAACGATATACAACACGATAGATACAGATTGACTAAAAACTTGAGTACAATTCATTTTTTTACGTTCTGCTCGTTTTAATTTTAGTAGGTACTTCTTTCTGCAAGATTTTTTCATTTGGCGTTACGGTTTGACTGACTGCCACTTGCTTGTGTTTTTGGACACCTGAAAGAATATACATAATTAGCAAAAGAAATGTTGTGATTAGCATCTACAACCTATTTTGAACATTTGAAACTTGGTAAGATAAATAAAGGTTATTAGAGCTTTTTCTACAAGCACGGCTTATTATGGATAAGACAAGTAAAATAACATATTTAAAACGCACCTGTAAGATGCTGCACTACTTTTTAGTTTACAAATATGAATTGCTTTTATCGTATTATTAAATACACCATTATTAATATATATAAAATACATTTTCATACCAGATTCTGTTGGTGGTGCACTGACTACTGATGATAAATGAGATAGGAAGGGTCTGCTGGCCGACATTTCCTTAACTGTATCCAGTCTTGCATCTCCGATGCCTAGATATCAAAAACATAAAAAAATTGTTACAATAAATAATTTTTACTTACCACTTGTGCCAGGTTCTGTAGACACGTCAGACAGTTGTCGTCTAACAAATGGATATTGCCGTGGCACATCATCTATTACGATATTTAGCTCTTCACTATACACTTTGTCCACATTTCAATGCTCACCATTGGTATCTCGGTTATTAGAAGACATAGAGCAACGGTTAAATGAGGAATGCTTTGCAAATCTGAAGTGAGATTTGTCGCCAGTATTAAATTCTGCAAAACATTCCTCATTTAACCGGGGTTCTATGTCTTCTAATAACTGAGATACCAATGGTGAGCATCAAAATGTGGACACCGTGTATACTTCCTTGATGTAGATAGTATAGAAGCTTCAAACTTGCTAATATCCCTACAAATTACAAATATAATTATCAGCAGAATGCATACATACTGGGAATTGATAACATACCTACCCCTTACTTTTTCTGGAGTCTCATATTTCTCCTGTAAAGGATAACAAAAGTAGTTTTGTTGTGTTGGAGTTTCATGAAAGCCTAATATTTATTAAAAGTTACACTTCAAAACTTTTGAATGCAGTCTCACCTGGCAAATTAATAGTTAGTAGAGAATACCGCATCGCTATCAATGCACATCTCCGAAAAATGTGTTTGCCATAGAACATAGGAACCTAAAATGTGTTTGTCTTGCTGCGTATTACTAATATTACTGTATTCTAGTCAGCATATTATTAGAGTGAACACCACCTGCGGCTGACAAGCGAAAGTGACAAGAACTCTATGCTGTGCATGTGCGTTGTTTTTATTGTTGACCGTCGTGACGTAACGAGCCGCAGTGACGCCACTGCCGTGGATTATTTAGTACAGCCAAAGAGCATATATGCTCTTTGGTACAGCTATTACTTTCACGGCTGCCGTGGATATAGCAACGGCAAAATTTTAATACACAATACAAAACCTAACCTACTGTGTATATTTTGTATTGTGTTAAAATTTTGTATTATATGAAACTTTTCATGATTTGTAATGTATTCTGTATTATTTATTAAAATTTTCCTGATTTTTAATTTTTTCTAACGTGGAGACGTAGTTTTAGTTTTTCCAATACGTAGTATTTTTCTGATGTGGCGACATACTATACTAATACCTTCCAATCGTAGACAATAATATTGAATTTAAATTTCTCGCTGACAAGAGTTTCTTTCTGCGAATATTCCGTAAATGTCAAAATGTAAGTACTCCACACATTTAGACATTGTTCAGAAATAAGAAAATAAAACTACTGCAATCATTATTGTATTGTTGCCTTTATTTCAGTATGTTACGTTAAATATTTAGTTATTATACAATTATTTGTGATATTTAGATTTATATACCATTTTTACACTGTTTAGTAGATTTAGGTGAGCTAATGGATGATCTGGAATAGTGACCATGACAATCTATATGTCTATCTATCTTATGTCAATCCTACCACACTTTTCTATATAATAATAAAGTTTTGAGCTACTATCTACCAGTAAAAAAGATAAGAAAATCACCATACGCTATATATACCATACATTTTAGAAACTACCTCAATATACTATCACTAGCTCCTATTTTATCAATATTTCAAGCTTAGGATACTTCAGTGTGATATTATTGCAATAACCAGAATCCACTCGATTGCCCACCAGCTTCACCGTCTTCAACTCTGGAAGGTTATCGAAGAAATTTTCAGCCAGCTCTGAAATGTTATTGTTTATCAAGCTCAAGCACACCAACTCCTTCAGAGGTTTGGTAGAAAGGGGTTGGACTTGTGTCACTTTGTTATTATCCAACAGCAAGTCCTGCAAACCTATGAGATCTTTATAACAGCTATCGATACACTTTAATTCATTGCAACTTAGATCTAAAGACTTTAAATGCTTCAATCCTTTAAAGCTGCCTTCTTTAAGTTCAGTCAGCTTATTGCTTTTGAAGCTTAACTTTTCAAGAGATTTAAGATGCTTTAACGCCCCTGGCTGAATATCCTTTATGAAGTTATTATTCAAATACAGCGCCACTAGGCTAGTCAAACCTTTAAAGGCCTCTTCCTCCAAATTGGTGATTTTGTTGAAGGATAAGTCTAGGGTATGCAGATTGATAAGTTTTTCGAATGTTGCAGTTTCTACAGTCGGGAGCCAGTTGTTGCTAAGGTTGAGAAATTTCAGTTCCTTCAATGGAGCGAAGTTGTTACACTGCAGTTGCTTAAGTTTGTTATTATTTAAGTACAGAACAGATAATTCTTCTAATCCTTCAAATGTGCCCTCTTCAATAATGCTTAAGTAATTGTGGTTAAGGAAGAGGTTTTCAAGATGAGAAAGTTTCTCAAACTGCTTGCTAAACAGGCCGGAGATGTTGTTGCTAGTCAAATACAAATGACGAAGCTTTTCTGTTCCAGAAAAAATGTATCTATCTAAGCCGGTGAGCTTGTTATTATTCAAAAATAGCGACTCGAGGGCTCTTAAATCGCTAAATGCATCCTTATGGACTTCCTTTATGTTATTATCACTTAAATGCAAGTCCATTAATATATTCAGTCCCTTAAACGTGTCCTTCCCAATGCCTTCAATGTGGTTACCCTTCAGATTGATGTAAGATAGTCTGTTCAAGTTCTTGAAGAGCTTTGGAGGCAATGTCCTGATTTTATTGTTCTGTAAGTGCAATTGCCTCACCCATGGAACAGTTTGAAACATATTTTCATCAAGATCAACAATAACGTTATCATTTAAAAACAAAAAATCTAGCGTTTTACATTTTGCCAGTAAACCATTGGGGATTTTATTAATGCTATTGGAATCCAAGCGCAGTCTCTTGAGACTAGTCAACTTTAAAAAGACTTCGCTTTCTAAAATCCTAATGTTATTGTTGCTCAGATCAAGCTCTTCAACTGAAACTAAATCATCCACGATCCCAGAAGGAAGAGCATCAAACAGACAGCCCGTCAAAACGAGCAGTTTCAACTTACGTAAACCTTTAAAGAGCCCCGCTTCTAATTTCTGCAGCTTCACTTTATTCAAGATAAGAACCTGCAGCTCAGACAGGCCCTTAAACGCATTGGGGTTGATGCTTCTGATATCATTTCCAGACAAGACCAAGGTCTTCAGTTTTTTAACGGGGCTGAATATGCCTTCGTTTAGGACCACAAGCTTATTGTGTCCTAGAAAGATGAACTCCAAGGAAGGCAGGTTATCGAACACTCCACTAGATAAACTTGCAATCTTGTTGTCTTCCAAGTTTATTGATTCGAGGTTAGGCAGCCCTTCGAGTGCTTCTTTTGACAGCCTGTTCAGCGAGGAGGAATTTATCGAGATGGAAGTTAAGCCGGTTAACTCAAAGAAGCTTCGTGGAAGTAAGATGTCGAAACTGCAGTTGGTAAGTGCCAGCACGGTCAGCTGGTCTAGAGTGATGTTTTGGCTTCTTGCGTATTGGTGAATCTGCACCTTGAGTTCTTCTAAGGATTTGATGTTGGAATTCTCGAAAAGTTTCTCGGTTGAAATTTCTTCCCCCTCTTCCGGTTTGTCTTCCACTGGATAACCATATCCTGAAGAGTGAATGATTAGAATAGTAAAAATTGACAGTGGTAACGGAAATACCTGTAAGCCAGGAGACGAATGTGTAAATTGTCCCGAACATATTTCCAGTTATGGGCTGATTGGTCCTAAAAATAGATAATTACTAGACAGACGTACATCCACTGTTGATTCGCAAAATTAAATTCGTCGAGTCTAGTCTGTGAGAGGTTAACGTTAATAGATGGTCTTGGGAAATTGTTTAATGGAACTATTTCGTATAAATTTGGATGAGCCAGAATAATCTTGTCGAGTAGGTGAGTAAAGAACTAAATGGTTATGATAAATGTCGGTCTTTTTTGTCCACTTTAATAATTTTGATGAAGTATGAATGCATGACAGATTTTTTCTTCTGTTTTATGTTTAAATTATTGTAGTAATTAATATGCCTGCTATGTGTTTTTACATACATATCTATAATAATTAGAATTAAAAATAGCATTAAATCATTCTTGGTACTATGTACAAGACTACTTAGTTGGGAGTCTGCAACTCTATATTTACTACAAAGTATCTATGCTCCTAGCTCTCCATTTAAAATTCTATTTTGATATATTGTATTTATAAAAATGGCAGTCAAGAAATGGTTAATAATAAAAGATGCAGAGAAATAGTACGATAAGCTTTGCTTCGACAATTATGTTACGGTTTCAATATAATACGTTTTTCTTCTTCTTCTAGGTGAGTGGCCTGTTTTTAACCGCAAAGTCGTGGGTCTATGAGTCTTCTTTGCTCATAATCCGGGTAGGTGGCTAGCCTTGCCCGTCGAAACTGAGGAAGAGTTTACTTGTTGGAGGTTAACGACTACCACAGGTGTTAGCATGGTAGTCGTAGGGAGTACAATTTTTAAAAATCTGTGTAATCACCGCCATTGCTCTGTCATCATACCGTAAGCGAGGGCGAGAGTGGAATATAGAGCAGCAATAGTGTGCAATTTCAAGTTTAAAGTTAACAAGGGATCTAAATGCACATCCACATCTTTCGATACATTAAAAAATGTTGGTAGGGCTGAAATTCAAACTCGTGATCTCAGGCTCGGCAGTCTGGCGGTTCCGCCGCATCGCCATCTTAACTTCAGTTAGGTCCTATACAAATTGAAGAAGAAATCATTCTGGTAGGTTATGTACCACTTAGCGTGTCCTGACATACTGCACTTTAGGTAACTTCCAGACTTTCTTTTAATGCCAAAGCGAATGCTGGGTTCAAAAAAATTATACTCCATTTACTTGACATCTGCACTGTCAGTGTCAAATTTTAAAAAAATGTCTTGACTATACCTCAAAAATAATGTGTTTTTTATTAGACTGTACAGTAATTTAATTGTTAAAATGTGAAAAATAGCAGTGGTGCCAACATAATGTCAGTTTGACAGTGCAGATGTCAAGTAAATGGAGTATAGTCAAATTTATACCCATTCGGAGTCACGTGATAATCTAGTAATTTTACGTATGTCGATTCTTAAAAATGCAATTTTAGGGAAATAACTGACATTCCGTTTTGTAGGTTATCCTGACATATGCCAATTTCTAAAACAAGGTTGCTACGGGTTTATTCTCTTATATGAAATCAAACTGAATTTACAGGTTAAAGAAAACATAACATGTCGTAAAATGTAAATATAATAAAGATATGTCAGCTGCTACATTAAAAACCTGCTGCGTATAGCAGATTTTAAGTCAATTTCTGTGCATGCATATTCTGTTATAGAACATTGCCATTTGAAGCCTATTTCCTTGCACAATCTATTTAGGGAAGAAACTGAATGTGAAAAATCTTCAGATTCTTCAACCAAGCATTTTTTAGATTTTTTATGGTTACAAATTCTTTAGCTACATACATTTTATATACAGTGTCTTGACTGCTTCGTCGACTTCCGTTTTTGCATTCTTCACTTTCTGGCTCATATTTTCGGTAAATTGTGCTCTCCGAGATATTTAACGCAAGAGAAGCACGGCGAACAGCGTTGGAGGGTGAAACTGTTGATTTACTATTATTAATATTGTACTCTTCATAAAAAAAAACGCATAATATTCAAATTAATTGTTGTGACTGCTCGTTATACCGCATGTCCGATGGTTTCTTTTAATTTCCAGTTTTCGGCTCAACAATTTTAGGTTTTATTACCCTTATCTCAATAACTTACACGAAAAATATAATCTGACAGATTAGAAACGTCAAATTTTTAAAATTAATTTTATGAATCGACATGCCTTTTTTTCAAATTTCTTCCGTTTCATCTATTTTACTAAAGATGAACAGAGACAGACAAAAGTCACGTGACTCCGAATGGGTATAGTTTTGACTATATATGTATAATTTGATCATACCTTTGACAGCGTATGTACGCTGCCTTTGACATAACCCGCGAATGATTGGTAGAGTCCCTGTATACAGGGTGCCCGAATTTCGTAGGGACAACATGGGTAACTTTTGTATTTGGAGAGATAGAGAGATGGTTAAATTAGCAAAAAGGTGCAGGTTTGAGAGCTCATTAAGAATCCATCTTCAAATTTTACTTGTCATGGCCCACTTGTCTAAAATTTAAAAAAAAATCTCCTAATTTCTTTTATATGCCGTAACTTTTTTGTTACTTAAGATATTGAGATGCGATTTGAACTAATTTGCATGGTAATTTAAATACATTTATTGGCACTTAATAAAATCAATTTTATTTCTGCAAATTTTTAGTAATCTAACCTAACCTCAAAATTTTAAATTGGTATCGTACAATTTTTTTGGCCCCTTTAAGAGAGGATTTTTTTCTGAATGCAATGATGTATTACATGATATGGAAACTTCTTCAAAATTTTGAAAAACTGAGCTTATTCTTTTTACAGGCAGAAATCACTAGTGCCATGATCACAATAACTTTGTTTTTTGTTTATCACGTTATCTGTGAAATTATGTTTCGAAACAAAAAGCAGGCTTATCATCATACGTGCCTTCCAGTAGTGTCAGTGTGTTTCGTATGTTCGACGTGTAAGTTCTACGTTCTTGTAGCACTTGATATAAGCACAAAATACATCATATTTTCAAAATTTTCCGTTATAAGTTAACACTCACACTACTGACAGGCACGTATGATGATAAGCCTGCTTTTTGTTTCGAAACATAATTTCACAGATAACGTGATAAACAAAAAACAAAGTTATTGTGGCACTAGTGATTTCTGCCTGTAAAAAGAATAAGCTCAGTTTTTCAAAATTTTGAAGAAGTTTCCATATCATGTAATACATCATTGCATTCAGAAAAAAATCCTCTCTTGAAAGGGCCAAAAAAATTGTATGGTACCAATTTAAAATTTTGAGGTTTGCACAAATAAAATTGATTTTATTAAGTGCCAATATATGTATAAATTACCATGCAAATTAGTTCAAATTGCATCTCAATATCTTAAGTAACAAAAAAGTTACGGCATATAAAAGAAATTAGGAGATTTTGTTTTTTTTTAATTTTAGACAAGTGGGCCAAGACAAGTAAAATTTGAAGATGGATTCTTAATGAGCTCTCAAACCTGCACCTTTTTGCTAATTTAACCATCTCTCTATCTCTTCAAATACAAAAGTTACCCATGTTGTCCCTACGAAATCCGGGCACCCTGTATAGTTAGATAACTATATACAGGGTCTAATGTTTGGGAGATTATAACAAAAATTGTAGATTTGTAAAAATGGTCGAGGTCAAAAGCAATACTTGGAACGGTTGTGCCAACGTAGACTAAGAATTTTCTATCTATGGTTTTTTAAATAAATACTTCGGACCTCAAATTCTGAAATCAAATATCTAAATATCAATTGTTGCAATTAAAAACTTCGATTTATTTAAATCGAATTTCAGATATCAAACTGCCATCCGGCTTTCGGATGAGAGCTCCCCAAGACATAATTTTTATTCCTGTTTTAGAGTAATTACATCAAATATTATCAAATTCATACTTCGCATGTGTTTACTTTCATACTTTCTCTAAATACACTCCAAAAACTATAATTTTTCATGAAAAAAGTTGTTGTCGTCACAGCTTTAAAATGGAAGATATTCTAATATTGATTGTTACAGCAAAGAAACGTAATGCACGCTAGTAATAGCTACTTATAATATAAGTGCAAATAGTGAGTGCTTATTGCACGTGACATAAAAATTATCAAATGAGGCCATAGGCCAAGTTTGATAACACGTCAAATGCATGAGTTTGCATACAATATTTTTTCTACGATCGTAGCAAAAGTGTAAAAATTTAGTTTGGTGAAACTTTTTCTGTCACTCTGCATTAAACATCTATGTTGAGATACAGAGTTAAAAGAATATCATAACATGACAGTTTTAACTCTGAAAGCTAACGTTAAAAAGCCTATTTTTACACGATGTTGAAAAAGTATTTTTGATTATACAGGGTGGCTTAATAAATGTGGCGAACAAAACTTACTTTGTGTTAGTTAACTACAGGGTGTATACAAATTGGCGGAAAAGCCTCAGGTAGCGATATTAATTGTACAATTCTGAGTCGAAAACCTTAATACTAAAATGTTGGATTGGTCTTTATACGCCCTCACAAGCGGTAGTCATCAAAAACTTATGGTTTTTGTTTTCGATTGGAAAATAGTGCTTCTGCTTATTTAGAAATGATTTCATATCACCAGCCAATCCAAACATCTGTATCTTGATCGGTTACCGATTTTGAGTTTGTTTGTTTGTTAACGGACATTTGAGTTTGATCATAGCATTAAGTATAAGCAACAACTGAGTGCATTTTGTTTTTATAAATTTCAAAACTGCCACTTGTTAGTTTAATTGCGCTGCCACACACCAGAGGCGCTGTAAACGTCGACAAAAGCTAACATGTGCGTAAGGTATTTATAAAAGTAGTGATTTGTGTTTATATTCGAAAAGTTGCTAAAACAAAAAGGACTTTTGTTTACGTTTACTAGGTGGCGCTAATTTGGCATTGTTTGGTTTAACTCAGTTTTCTACATAGATAAATACAAAAATTACTTGTTTTTCAATTCGAGAGACGGTGACAATGATTTTTAGCTTGAGAGAATGTGAAAAATATTACTGACCTGCTATAGAAGATATTCGGATGTTGAAAAAAGCCAAGACCAGAAGGAGAAATATTTGATTTAATGTAATTAAGTATTAGGGATGTCGGCGGGTACCCGGGTACCCGGGTCGGCTCGGATAATAATCAACCTGGGTATATTTTCAGGACCCGGGTACCCCACTAGTAAATTATTGTAACGGCCTTTGGGTCAGGCCGTTGTCTATATATGACTCAGCGTCCCGTGCGACGCGTGATTTAGCGTCCCGTGCGACGCGTGAGTCAGCGTTTCAGATCATTCCAGAAAGTGTAACGACCTTCGGGCCGGATCGCATCAGAATATTCCAGAACGACCTTGCGCGCGAACACGTCAGCGTCGCTGGATCAATCGAGCAAGGTCTGGACGTTTCTAAGATAACTCACCCGGCGTGTATATAAACCGGTGCAGTGGGAAAAATCGACAGTTCTCATCCAAACTCGAAGCGCGTAAACTGCAATATAAATGAACCCGTGTGTATATAACTCTAGTAAAATAAATAACGCGTGAATAACAAATAAATGTAACCATATAAGTCATTAATGTTAAGTCGTAAATAAATAAATAAAGTGTATCGTTGTTAGAAATAGTTCCTGTAGTTATAAATAATTAGTGTTCCGCCTTATAGTTGCTTTGTAAATAGTTAAGATAAATCGTTGTAAATAAATGCGTCGTATAATTTTTAAATAGCCCGAAACGTAAAAACGTAACATTATGTAATTTCTAGAAAGTCAGTCTTTTTCGGAAAAAAAATAGGAATACGCTCTAGAAAAACAACCCCATCCCATACCACATAATGTTTCTTGTTTGATATAATAAATCCCCTTCACAGAAATATTCAACCCGTCAATAGTACCATTAAATCACGTCACTATGGGATGAAGTAACATAAACATCCTCTGTGTGATTTTGATGCTGTTACGAATTTCGAATAAAGTAACGTACTTGAATTGGGGAGTAGGTACTATTTCAATTTAGTTCAGTTTAAACCTCGCGGCTTAATGAAAGAAATTGCAGCTACCTCAGATGTTCCGAGGTACACTAACATTTTTGTTATATATTTAGGGTACCCGAGGGTACTCGGGTACTGTTTTCGGGTACCCGGGATTGATTTTAGACTGGGTACGACATCCCTATTAAGTATAGTTTTAGATCTTTCCTGAAATATAGTCCATTATGTTGCTTTCTCTTGCAAAGTAGTGTTTTGCATCAATACAAATACGTTTTTATCTTCTTCCTAGCCATTGACCGTTTTTACGAAGTCTAACATATGTTAACCCTATTAACTTTATCAGTTTGTGAAAATGAGAATAATTATTGCAGTTATATTTTTACTTCCTTTTAGAATAAAGGAAGTATTGGATTCAACCCAAAAATTCGAAATTGAGTTTTCAACAGATCTTCACGTTTTAGAGTCCCCTGATCCCAAAAACATATTTTTTTCATTGGTCTGTCTGTGTGTGTTTGTGTCTGCTTGGATGTCTGCCTGTGAACAGAATATCTCAAAAACTAAAAAAGGTATGGCGTTGAAACTTCATATATAAGTTTTGTGTACTATGTAGATGCGACAGCAATCTTTTGAAGAAAATCGCATAACCGGAAGTAGGTGTTTACTCTTGTGATTTTTCAGTTTTTTTCGATTTTTTCAAAAACGGCTCTAACGGTTTTTTTCAAACTTCAGATTTTTATTACATTTTTAATGTGTATTGATGTGAGATAGGCGATTTTGCAATTGAATACTTGTAAAATGGGTTTATTTTGTTGTTTTAAAATTTTTTTATTAACTCCTATTTTAAATAGAACACCCGGTATTTTATTACATTTTTGAAATCAGCTTAAAAGTCTAGAGAAAATTTGTCTCTTCACCTAACGCTCTATATTTTGTACCGTATTTGTAGAATTTGTAATTTTTGAAAATTTTTTACAAATGCTTAAAAATTTAAAATCAAATTTTTGCCTAATTATAAGATCACTGTAAAAGGTTGTGTGTGTACCACACGAGATTTTTTTAGATACCTGATTGTATGTCAAAAAAAGAGAACGTATTATATTTCAGAGCAATCTAAAACTCAATTAAAATCTGACACTGTTTTTGAAAAGAAAAACATAAATAATATGTTGCAAAGCCCAGAACAACTGTGTTTAATAATGGGTATTTTGTAATATCTCATTTTTTCATTTTCTAAGAAAAATATTACATCTGCTAGGTAATTTGGAGTATAATTTGTTATTCCATTGTCGAAATTCAATAATTTTTTAGTAACATTTTTAACTTTAGCATTGGGCCTTCGATATGTTTTTTCTATATGTACGAAAATAAATTATTGAAAACTGTTTTATATATACCCAAACGCATTAGCTTTGGATGAAGAAAAACGTATTTAATACGCTTGCTTGAATTATTGAAAATATTACTTGCTTTTTAAGGGAAATGATCAAAACTATATTTTGCATATAGAAATATTCAGACAACTAATTTTGTTAAATATATGCATTGAATAATTTAATTGCTTTTATGCCATAATAAACGGTGTGTGATTTTATTTGTAAAATTATATATTTTATATTTTTTAATATATACTGTATGTACTTATTCACTAGTTTTAAGTTTGTAGTTGGATTTGTATCAGTAAACACTTACTATAATTCTAAGAGACCTAAAATTAATGAGTTTTAACACCCTTTAACCCCAGTGTCTTCTATATTTTGCAAATGTAGCTAATTCATTTTCTAAAAAATCGTTCAATTTATCAAAATCAATAGTCACCTTTTGTGTATAACTAAATTCTACATAATAAATTCTGATCGAAAATTATTTATTCTTAATAAACAACAAGTGCTACATCCGATGCCTTTCAGAAGTAAATAAAACACGAGAATACTCGTAATGTTTTTTTACAAACTAAAACTTTATGCCCAAAATTATGAAATAAATTTGTCTACGTTCGTGTCTAAAATTACAGTTTCACATTAGTTTATAGTGTCAAGGGGGATTCTTTATACCTGTTTATAACTTTATAGCGTGCATTAAAAACGCAAAAGGCAGGCTTTGTTGTAAATTTGTGTGTCAACATAGTAGAAGTTTCACCGAACCGATCGTAGAAAAAATATTGTATTGTAACGACACCGATCGATTGATATGTGGTTACTAGCTATACACAATAAATCTTAATTTAATAAACAGTAGTTAGAACTCTTATGTATGTACATATCTATAGACTTATAAAAATGCTTCTAGGTACACCCAAAGAGCATACAACTGTGAACGTTTGAAAATGTCCAACAAAACTTACTTTTTCTTGTAGCAAATGTATACAAACACCAGATTATTAGTTTTGAAAAATACCGAACAAGGAAACTGTCAGGATAATACGTGACGAAATGATCGTTTCTGGGGTTGGACTGCCCCTTTTCGCCCCACTTTGAAGGGTGAGGTCAGGATCCCTTAGCAAGAGATGCGCACAATGGTTGTTTGTATGGTGGCGCCCTCTCGCCTGTACGTTCCACAGGGTGTCACTAAAATATGTAGATATGGCTTGACCCAAAATAAGACGATTTATACCTACCTCCAAATGCGCTTGCTTAACTTAGTATTTTGCTTCAAATCTATTTGACAAAAAATAATTTTGCAGATAGCATAAGTACCTACCCAATGATATTTGCTATGGCTATGGTTACTATAAGTGAAATACTAGTGAATTAAATATGGGTGTCATGACTAGAGAACACACATTTACGCATCAGCATGTTTTAAAATACGATATGCAGACAAGTTGTTGAAAATGTCTAATCATTAAAAATGCAATCATTTGACATCATATTTTGCAGTTTTAGGGCGTATTTATTTGCACATATGAGCATATTTGAGAGATTTACAGCATATTTTATGACATATTTAATGTTGTTACGGCTATATATTTTTTTTTTAAATTTTAATTTAAACCTATTATACTTCTTTATGCGAAGACCTAGTAGATAAAAAAAATAGAATTTTAAGAATGTGGGTAAACTCCTGTCCTTAAGCCGGATGGGACGTAACTTCTTCCAACGTTAAGTAATAAAGACAAGTAGAATGGTTTTGAACGTTGGTTTAGTTACCTATATCGTTCAAACTGTGTGCAGTGAGTTTTTGTCAGTTTTCTTAAATTTTAAAGTGAATACCTAAAATATATTCAAGTAAACAAAAAAATGTTGAAGATGTGGACAAAAAACCACGATATGTGAGAAATAAGTGGTGATCAAATTGTGTAACTACTAGATGGAGAATATGGTCAGAAGCGGTGTTTTTCTAGGGCATCATTTAAAAAATGTTGATATTGTAAACGAGTTTGATGAAGATGCTATATCAGATCTTCAAAACGTTTTGAAAAATTTCTAGCTTAAAATTCTATATTATTTTATTATCTTGAACATCAATCCTATTAGTCGTTATTAAGATGCTAGTATTATTACATATCTTATCATGAATTTAAGAATCTCAAATATTACTTATTCATGTATCATGGGCGTAAGAAGTCGTTTATGGACCGTGGGGTAGCCGCGGGCTTTAACACGATAAGGGCCATAAGCGCTAGTTACGCACAAGGAGCGTATACTATTTTATGTACAGACCAAAATGACCACAATTAAAATCAAATTTATAATTTTTATTGGTTTTGGCAACCTACGATGTCATTGCTTGTCAAACTGACAAACAAGACCCTGAGCGATCAATAAAGTGACACATTACGCCCTCAAATAGAGGATATAAAGTGACCAGTTCCGCCTGGTCATACATACATATGATTATATTGAATTATTAATACCGCAATCGTTTCTACTGCTGAAACTTCATATTATCGTATAAATTAAATAAAGTATGATCAAAGATATTTTTCTACGACCACTACTAAAAGTAGGCCTTTTAGCACTAGCTTGTTTCACTAAAAATGACGTTTTATAATTTAGCGTGTTTAAAGAGATCAGCTGTTTACTTTTAGCGCATGTGTGGTATAAAGTGAAGTGAGCTTAAACCACAATTTCGAACTAGAAGTGAAGTTGTAAAGTTATTCTAGTTACTTCTTGCATTAGAGGTAAAGTGTTTTTTAAATAATTAAAGTGTTATGTAATGATTGCAGTCAGATGTGTAGTATTAATAATTACCTTTGATAACTGACTTTGACAGTACTGGCTCCACAAACATTCACCTGCGCATCAAGGCCTACTGTTTATTATAACATAAATTATAACTTTCGTAGAGCAAACGTTTATTAAATCGACATTTATGGATTCATAACAGTAAATTTAAGGTCGTAGAAAAAATATTGTATGCAACTCGTGCATAAACCTCAACTTTTCGCACTTGTTGCATAAACAGCTATTAATTTAGTATGTTTATGAAACAATTCCTAATTTATTAATGCAACTACGTTTATACTTAATTGTCAAACTTGACATTTGATTTTGAAGTGACTTCTAGTTGCATTCATAAATTGGGAACTATTCCACAGCCATGCTAGCTGAAAATAATTTTTGATCATACTATACTTGGTCCACGCTAAAGAACTAGCTTTCATTATTATTACAATACACACTTAAACTATAACTCACTGTAAAAACGTTAATAAAATTATTTAAAAAATGAAAATGCCTATATGCAACATTTTTAACTGCATTAAGCAAACTTTTACTGCATATATAATTTTAAAAAGTATACTGAGTGCATATTTTTAGTGTTCTTTAGTCGTACCACAGCTCCGATAGTAGTTCTTTAATGGTAAGGCTGATAAGAGTAGCTGTTTATTTTAAGACATTTATTAATAAATTATTCGTGTTTTTCTAATTTTTTGCTACGATTAAAGGAGACAAGCCTTGGGTACAAATGTAATCTAAATCTCCTGTTATACGCCGAGAAACATGATTAAAATTGAGTTTTTTGTCTCGAATCAAACTTTGCGCCCAGAAAAATGATGGTAAAATTGAGCATTTACTGTAAATTTATTAATGGACGTAACTACTTGTCACTAATAATATTTTGTATGAAATTGTGTTTTCGTTATTCGTTTTTAATTATACACTCGATTATACCTGTTAGAGTTATCAGCGTTGGCATGAAAGGGTTGCTGTCTGATCTATGTAGTCCACTAATAATAACCAAAACATAACATGAAATGTCATAACGAATATCATCCAAATCGATACAAACAGGAATACTTTTTTAACGAAAGAGCCCAGGAATCTATGTTTAAGCCACGTTCACGTATTCTACGAACACCCGGTATAAAACTTGAAAAGCATTTTAAACAAATTTAAGGTCCATCAAATTAGAAATAAATAAATGTTTGAGAATATTGATTCAGGGGTATAGTGGAAGAGCAAATAGATATTCTTTCATGTCTCTGCGATTCTCATATATTATTTTACTATGCACAGATAAGAAATGTATTTTTCTTTAAAATTTAATATGTGGAGTAATTTATTATTATTATTATTATATTATTATCCAGGATGTTTCACGAAAAATGACGCCCTTTAAAATGTTTGATAGGCAACCCAATTTACACATACGGTAATTTATAGAAACTATAGGCGGAACTCTTCGTGAATCGCCCAGTATAGAAGGCGCCACATATAACAGTTTAAAGAACTTTTCTTTATTAAAATGAGTGAATTTTATATTGTGATTTATGAAGCACAATTAATTTATGCACAATAGATAACTCGCTTTTATAAATTGAATAATTTTTGAGAAACTTAATGTAAAAATTAGGTAGAAGTGAAATTATTATGGTAATAAAACTTTGGTGTAGTTTTGATATTTGGTTCCTATATGTTTTTTGGGTCGCTATACATGAATATCAGGTTTGCCAACAAAAATTTTGACCGGAAACACGTTTTTTTAAGCAATAACAGTGTAAAAACCCGGTTTTTTTAAGTTTTTCAAAAATTACCCGAAAGGTATCCATTTTTCGTGAATATTGAACCTATATGAAATGAAAGAGGATGAAATTTCCTAAACTTTATGTAGGTGATGTTTTTTTTCTGATCAATCATTCAGCCACGAAAGCGCCGCGAAGTTAAGTGTTAAAAGCAAAAAAAAGAAGGAAATTATCCCAATTTATTTCAAAGTAACTCGAAAACTATCCACTTTTTGTAAATCAAAAATGGTATATGAAATAAATCTTCATAAATGAAATGTTGGCAAACATGATATTTGCGTACAACGACCCAAAAAACAATAGGAACCAAATATCAAAACTCCAAAACATTCTCCTATTTTCTACTACTTGCCTGGACTATAATTTCGCGGCGCTTTCGTGGCCGAACGATTGATCGGAGAAAAAAACATCACAGACATAAAATGTAGGAAATCTTATCCTCTTTCATTTAATATAAGATCAACATTTACAACATTTGGTAGTTTTCGAGAAATTTTAGAAAAACTAAAAAAATCCCGTTTTTACACCGTTTTTGCTTAAAACAACGTGTTTTCGGCCAAAATTCTTGTTGGAAAACCTGATATTCGTATACAGCGACCCAAAAAACATATAGGAACCAAATATCAAAACTCCTCCAAAACTTTCCTCTATTTTCTACCATTTGACTGGACTATAACTTCGCGGTGCTCTCGCGGCTGAAGGATTGGTCGGACAAAAAAACCTTAAGTACATAAAATGTAGGAAATTTTATCTTATTTAATTTCATATTGGTTCAACATTTACGAAAAATGGATAGCTTTCGGGTAATTTTAGAGAAACTAAAGAAAATCGGTTTTACACCGTTTTTGCTTAAAAAAAAACGTGTGTTCGGTCAAAATTTTTGTTGGCAAACCTGATATTCGTATACAGCGACCCAAAAAACATATAGGAACCAAATATCAAAACTCCACCAAAACTTTCCCCTATTCGCCCTTTTTGAGCACCATTTGAGTGGACTAACTCGGATGCCAATTAGATCCAATATGTACTAGGTGAGTTTTTTAAAGAGTTACAAGACGATATCTCGAAAATGGTATAAAATATATTGATGAAATTTTGGTGAGGTAATAGGGAGATGGAGGGACATATAAAAACATATTTTTGACATTTACCTCCTCTCTCTATTTTGAGGGGTGGAGGGTAACTTTGGAATTTTAAATAGGATGATGTACTTTTGTTTAGAAAATTAGAATCTACGTAAAAAACTACATAATATGTGCACATACAATTTTTGGATTTGCTTTTCCGGTTACGGAATTATGATTTATTAGGTTATAAAGTAAAAAAGAATAATAATCGTTAAAACGTCAAAATTCTCAACTGACTTAAGTAACAATAACTCATTTCCATAGAAACAAATAATAATTCTGAAATAAGTGAACCTGATTTATTCGTAAAATGTATTTATTTTATAAAATCAATCAAAATTTAGTTAATCATAAATCCGTAACCGAAACACCAAATTCAAAAATGTTTTGTACACATACGTAGTTTTTTACGTAGATTAGAATTTTATAATAGTTATTTACTATACAAGTGGGATAAGAGCATCATTAATATAGGTGTGTGTAAGCACACAAGTAAATTAATGATGCATTATCACAAATGTATTGCACAAAATTTTATCTAAAGTACGTTTTTTTCCTATAAAAATTTTCAAGGTCAAGATAAAATTGGCAAAACTGCTTTTCTAAAATTATTAGAAAATTTATTTTCGTCAGGTTTTTCTGTAAACGACTTTTGTCACTTTGACATTTAAAATTAAATTGTCAGTTTTTCTTTTTTGAAACTGAATACGCGTAAAAAATGGAATCTTTTAAAATTAAATGTAAAAAAGCATTTCTAAAGTGTGCAGGGGAACTGTTGGATCTGCATCTTAACACACCAGAAGAAGACGTTTACGAAAGATTAGCAAGAGCTTTTGATGTACATAGAACTTTAATGCCAGATTTTAAATTTCCCACTAATTTTTAGTTCTATAAAGTTACTAAAACAAATTTTACCAACATATATTTTTTAAAGGAATCCAAGTTATACCAACATAAACCCTAAATTCTTTGACCTTGAAAATTTTTATAGGAAAAAAACGTACTTTATAACTACCTAAAATTGAGAAAAGTGCATTAGGAGAAATGTCAGATCTGTCATTTTCAAAAATATTTTAGTAAGCAAATGTCATTGTCATCCATTTGGCACTATTTCAGTTAGGTATGAAGCCATTACACCACTCAGTTAGGTAATGAAGCCATTACCTAACTGAGTGGTGTAATAAACTTCATTACCTAACGGAAATAGTATCAAATGAGTGACATAATGAGTTACTTATCCCACTGAAGTATGGAAACGAAAGTACATCATCCTATTTAAAATTCCAAAGTTACCCCCTACAACTCAGAATAGAGAAGGGTGGTAATTATAAAACATACGTTTAAATATTTCACATATTAGAAAGTTCAAGTTCCCATTGAAAAATTTGGTAGTTTTGAAGTGTGCTTTTTCTAAGGTTAATTGCGTTATCAATATTAAGAATAACTATTACCGCAAGGTATTAAGGATGACTTCCTCTTTGTTATTTGGAAAATTTTCATTCATATAATCTCCTTTCCTGATTTGATTAAAATAATTATGACACTTATTTTGACGTTTGTTTTGATAATAACTATTGACATTGACAGACGACCGTTTCACTTTACTTAATGGGTTAGTCCAATAATGAAGTGTTTATGTAACAGACTAGCATGAACATGTTTATAAAGGGTGTTTTTTAGAGTGGGCGGACTTTAAATTGAAATAAAACACAGAAATTTTTTTTTAATATCCATGAAATTGGCTCCATTTGAAAGATAATTTTATGGCATTTATGTTTGAATATGATTTCGGGCATGTGACCGTCGCGGCTGGCGTGTACATGACGTAATCTGGAGGTCCAATTTTCACACTCTCTTTGCAGTAAATCAGGCTGTATTTCGGCAATAACGTGTCGAATGTTGGCTTCCAAGTGCTCAATTGTTTCCGGTTTATCGACTTAGACATGCGACTTTACATATCCTCAAAGAAAATTATCTAACGGCGTCAAATCGCACGAAAGAGGTGGCCAGTTAACAGATCCATTTCGTGGATCCATTTTGTGAATCTGTTAATTGGCCACCTCTTTCGTGCAATTTGACGCCGTTAGATTATTTGCTTTGAGGATATGTAAAGTCGCATGTCTACGTCGATAAACCGGAAACAATTGAGCACTTGGAAGCCAACATTCGACGCGTTATTGCCGAAATACAGCCTGATTTACTGCGAAGAGTGTGTGAAAATTGGACCTCCAGATGACGTCATGTACACGCCAGCCGCGGCGGTCACATGCCCGAAATCATATTCAAACATAAATGCCATAAAATTATCTTTCAAATAAAGCCAATTTCATGGATATTAAAAACATTTTTCTCCCACTCTAAAAAAACACCCTTTACAATATGTTTTTGACTTATTTTAAACAGCCGAACATGCTCTTAACGTTTGGCGGTTAAATTTTGAGTTATTCGGTATATAAACATTATAACGGTTTAAAAAATTACGTAAAATCGGCATTATTTTCAAAGGCTAAGTTTAGGCCAACAGTTATCAAATATTTTAATGTTTTCAAATTGATTAAAACAAAAAAGGAATTTAAAAAATCTGGTGTGATACATTCACACAACTTCATTTACAGTGATCCTATAATTAGTCAAAATGTCATTTTTAGTTTTTAAGCATGTGTCAAACATTTTCAAAAATTACAAATTCTACAAAAACGGTACAAAATAGAGCGTTAGTTGAAGAGACAAATTTTCTCTAAAATTTTAAGCTTAATTCAAAAATGTAATAATATATCGGGTGTTCTATTTAAAATAGGAGTTAATAAAAAAAAATAGAAGAAAAACAAAAGAAACCCACTTTAGAAGTATTCAACTGGAAAATCACCTATCACACATCAATATAAATTAAAAATGTAATCAAAATGTAAAGTTTAATCGTTAGAGCCGTTTTTGAAAAAAATTGAAAAAACTGCAAAATCACAAAAGTAAACACCTACTTCCGGTTATGCGATTTTCTTTAAAAGCTTGCTGTCTCATCTACATAGTACACAAAACTTATATATGAAGTTTCAACGCCATAACTCCTTTCGTTTTTGAGATATTCTGTTCACAGATAGACAGACAGACAGACAAACAGACAGACCAATGAAAAAAAAAATTTTTGTAATCAGGGGACTCTAAAACGTGAAGATCTGTTGAAAACTCACTTTCGAATTTGTGGGGTGAATCCACTACTTCCTTTATCGTAAAAGGAAGTAAAAATATATTCGGCTAAAACCGAGTAGGTACGTACAATAAAATAAAAATATTGAAACTGAAATTGTACATATGAGCTATTTATGAAAACAAGGGGAAGCTAAACGGGTCGTAGGAATGCGGGAAGAAGTCTCGGGCAAATATAACAGGGGATATTTATAAACGCGGTCTACTTCAAACGAAAATCACGTCTTACCTAGAACATTCAATTCAGAACGTAGTTACGATATACTATAACAAGACCGATTTTAAACTAAATTTTCTATTTTTCCATCCACACCAGACGACCATAACGGGAACACATTTTTAAATTCGTTCACTGACCGTGACACCAGATGTAAATATTAGCGTCCCGACGTCGCGGGCGACGACTTGGTTCTGCAAGAATAGAATCTGTTACGTTGCCTATATGCGTAACCGAAATCGTAAGGAAGCCGTGGAAAAGTTTACAGTAAATACAATGGCAATGGCCCCCTTGAATAGTCTGGAGCAGAAATTCGACAAATGAAAAGTTGAAAAAGAAGAAATATGTGAGTTACAGAATCCTCGCATGAGATTATTATATTTTTCTTTATAAAGCCAAAAGGTGGGAGAAAGGTTTCGTCTTCAATAGCACTTTATTAAAGCGAAGTTGAAATTGTTGAAAATAGAAGACAATCGAAGATTCAAGTGCGTGCAAAGTAGAAGCAAAATCGCCATCGGCCAAAAACTAACTAAAAGCTATATATTGTTAAGTTAGATAAGTATTTCCCTCAGCCGTTTTATGCCCATATTTGGACAAAGGCTCTTCTAATAATGCTTCTCCACAATTCTCAGTTCTGTACTGTATTATACCAGTTGAATTCTCCGATTTTCTTTACATCATCCCCCAACCATTGTCATATTGATCCGACAAACTGAAACTAAAAATATTCTCCTTATGCGGAGCTCAAATTGTTGTAAATGGAAAACTCAAATACGTGCAAGATAGTAACATACTGGTTATCGATCTCTTAAAAATCGTTTTCTGTAGTAATCCATTTTGAAGCCAAAGTATTCAAACGCTGTACATGTTAAGTTAATTAAGAGTTTTCTACCCATCGTTAAAGATTTATTCTTGGATCTGTGCTGTTGTAACATCTTAGTGTTTTTTACATCATCTTCCTCTATTTGTCGTAGTCGTCCGAAAAACTTTCGATGAAAATTGTCTTTTTCATAAGTTAATCTTATAAGGGCAAAATATAGCCAGGAAGTAAGTAGCTGTTCACCTGTAAGAGATCCTCTCTTTTCATAAAATTGGCAGTTTTTGAAGTTCCCTCTAAAAGCAAAATATAGCCAGACAGTAAATAGGTTTTTACCTATAACCGATCTAATCTTAAATTATTTTCTAAATTTTGAAGAAGTATTTGTTTCTGTCGAGGGTTTGAATTAAAATGACTGTTTATTTGCATTTTTTCCTTTACAGGAGTATAGTCTTCTAAAATGAGAGGTTGCGATATAATTAATGTTTGGGATGTATCTGATGTGTTTATTAAACTTGTTTGGAACCAGTTGTTTTTTAATGTGACCATTGCTGAAGGCATTATTATATTTTTGGTAAAATTTAATTTAGGAGCTAATTTATATCCATATTTTCCTACTGCGGGTAAAGTAACAAATTGTTCTGTTCGCGGTGGTAACGTAATGTGTCTTAAAATGGCCTTAGAGGGTTTAATTTTGGAAAAATTGCACTGATTGCGTTTTTGTTCTTCTTGTTTTAATTTGGAATGGTTGTAGTAGAATGGTATGGTTGTCTTTTCAGTTTGAATATGCATCCATCGATAGTCGATGTTTGCAGGGAGGTTAGCTAGGAGGTCTGTGCCTATTAGTCCTATATATTCTTCGTGAAAATCGAACAAATAGCAAAGATGTGTTCCATCTTCTGAAAATAAATTTTGAACAGGTACTTCTGCTACCAAATCGTGATAAGTAGTTCCATGAGAAGTAGAAATTTCGAAAGGATGTTCGTAAATTGAGTCGGGGTAATACGTGTGTACAAATTTTGGTGAAAGAATAGTACGTGAACTGCCAGTATCGATTAGTAATTTATCGCCAGTTTGAGGTATAATGATATAGGGTAAATTTGATTTTGGGTTTAATGAAAAGGTTTCTACCTAGGCATTTAACGAAAATTTACGGCTTCGTCGGGGTCTTCTTCGATGTCTGAATCTGATTCGGGTAAAGAGAAAAAGTCTGTGGTTGGGTCTAATTCGTTGAAGTATGTGTGGCAATTATTGTCTTCTGTTATTTCAAAGTTTTCGGGAGTTTTCTCATTATAGTAAGGTTGTTGGTCATATTCGGGTTCATATTGCGATTGATTAGCGACATGTTTGTTAAATCATTCTTCGGAATGGAAGTTTCTCGGTTGATTGGATTGTCGAATGTAGTTATTTGGTCTAAAATTGGGTTTATAATTTTTATTTTGGGTGCCTAACTGTTGTGAAGCTGGGCGTTTTTGAATGGTACTAGTTTCCATAGGTACGGGTTTAAAGGTAGGCTTAAAATTTGGCTTTGGTGCAAATGCATTTTGTGTATGTATCACGTTAGATTTTTGATAAGTTGGAAATCTAGAATTTGGAAATGGAGTTTGATTGGTTTGAAATCTGGGGTTTAGTTGAAATTGTGGTGGCTTTTGATAGTTTTGTGAATGATTCGGATAATATTGAGTCTTGAATGGTGTTTTAGATTGATTTTGTGGTGTAAATTTGTTTTGTGGTTGACTAGTATTATTACTAAAAGAGAAATTCTTTCCTTGAAAATAACGAATGTCTAGTTCATCTTTTACAAATGTTAGTGCTTGTTCTAAAGAATTTGGTGCACGACTTCTTATGAAGCTGCCAAGAGGTTCTAATAAACCACTTATAAAAACTTTTAAGGCTAAACTCTTTGAAGTTTGCAGTTTATGATCTTTGATTTCTTGAATTTCATTTCCTAAAGATATTTTTGAATTTAAGATGGCTAAAAGGGATCTAATTTTATTGAAAAAGTCGATAGGGGTTTCCTTTTGATTTTGTCTAAGTCTGGAAAGATCCATTTGAATATTTAATTCGGAACGTTGGTCACCGAAATTATTTATTAAAACTTGTTTCAGTTCTAACCATGAAATATACGTGTGTCCTGTCACAATTTCTAAGGCTGCACCTTTTAAACGGTTGCGAGCAGCAGATAAAAGTAATTTATTGATATAGGCATTGACATCTGGTTGCCAAAATTGATTGAATATGTCCTCTACAGAGCGGATATATTCGCAAAGTTCGGCGGGGTTGCCGTGAAATGTTGGAATTTCATTTAGCATACTCATATGGAAACCTAAAGGGTATCCATTAAAGACTTGTGCTGGCGGAACAGCTTGATTTAAATTTTGATTCTCATTTGCCATTATTAAATTTGGTATTAGACGGGGTGGTCTTAAAGTTATTCTATTTTGAGTTAGATTATTTTGAGTTAAGTTATTATTTCGAATTATACTTTCGGATTCACTTTCAGATTCGCTTTCAGACGATGTGACTGTATTAATCATTAACACTATAATTTTAAAAATTCGTTTATGTTAGTAAACAGTGCTTAATATTAGGGGTTCCTAATTGAATTCAGGGTTCCTACGCATGATTGCAAAGTCGGTTGGCGATTATTAAGTATACCTAACGTATACGCCAGTACCTCATCTCGTCTGCAACCACCTGAGCTTTTAATTAAAAATTGTAAAGCTATGTTAGTAGCTGTTTAAAATATTAGTTTAAATTCACTTGTAACAAAATAATATATGTAACTTTCTTACTTATTCATTGTTGTTGATCTCGATGGATCTAGTTGTTGATCTCGGTGGATCTAGTTGTCTTCGATAGACGGAGTTGTTCCCAATGAACTGGATGTCTGCAATAGACAGGGTTGTTCCCAATGAACTGGATTGATCGCGATGATCGGCTTGAAAACTGCAACCAGCGGGCTCGACGCTTCGGCGATGCTTGTCCTATGGTCGGCTCGAGGGTACAGGTGCGGTTGTAGATCTTCGGAGGCAGGGATCTTGCAATTAAAGGTTGAAACCCACGGTGCAAACTTGGTTTTAATGGTCGAAAACTCTTGAGACCGTTGGAAATATCCGAAAGACTGCGCCAGTTAAGTTTATTTAACGACGATTAGTGTTTTTAAAAAGCATTTATTTATACTTGGAACACTAAATACTTTACAGACGTCGGAGCTCTGCTCCACACACTTGATACAGGACAGGCTAACCTGAGTGTCGAAACAGAACTGGACAACTGGATGCAAGAAGCATCTTAACAATAAGGAAAACTCTTATCCTAAAGAAATGCAAGTTAGTTTCCGTTCCCACAGGCGTTATCATAAAGTTCTAGGAACAGAATGCAGATCTAGCGGGTTCTAATATTATCTCTAAGCTAGTAAGCGTTTCTAGTCACGTAACTTGCACGAGACATGTTATGAAACTCAACCTTCGGCATCGTTTCATAATTTTCATGTCTAGTGCATAATCCTTAACTTTTAGCACTTGTTGCACAAATAGATATTATACTGAGGCACATCGACAGTTTAAATTGTGCATCCTTGAAATGACGTTTCCATTAAAACAACTTATTTGGTGGTTGCCATTTAAAGGCATAATTTTGAATTTTGAAAAATCATTTAGGTTAATGAGATGCGGGAGATTTATTTCTTAGTTTTACATTTCTCACTTAGGGTAATGGAGAGGTAAAACTTGGTTCTACATTACTTATTTTAAAATCATGAGCAGTTTTCCTACTAATTCCAATCGGGTACTAATAAAACGTTCAGTATTATAATCCAGTTTTATTAAGCAAACAAATATGTATGTTCAGTAATCAACTAATTTTTGGAAAGTATAAAAACCGGAATGGTTTGTAAAATATTGCAAATTGCACAACAAAAGATTAAAAGTGGCCAGTAAAATATGCACGGTATTTTATTACATTTTGTACAGTTACGCATATTAAAGTAATAGAAGATGCATAGTTTTTAATTTGAATTTGCACGGTAAAAATAATAAATGCGAGTTCCTTTACCGGCTGGATATTTGAGGTTAGGTTTTGTGTTAGGTTTTTGTTTGCATAGATAGTCCTCCCACTGTAGTAACCGAAATTAACTCAAATCAATACAACAAAGGAAGGTAAGTGATATTATGACAAAACTTTAAACTTTTACTTTACTTTACATTTTTTATATTGCGGTGCCTTTATTTTATTTACTAGAAATTCGGGTTTTTACTCAACCAGAAATGAAAAATATAGCGTTAGACAGAGAAAAATCACTCACACAACTTCCTTTTACAGTGATATCATTCGCCAAAAAATTGATTTTTAAAGTTTAAGCATTTGTCAAAATTTTCAAAAATTACAAATTCTACAAAAACGGTACAAAATAGAGCGTTAGTTGAAGAGACAAATTTTCTCTAAAATCTTAAGCTGAATTCAAAAATGTAATAATATACCGAGTGTTCTATTTAAAATTGGAGTTAATAAAAAACAAGAAAAACAAAAGAAACCCACTTTAGAAGTATTCAACTGGAAAATCACCTATCTCACATCAATACTCATTAAAAATGTAAAGTTTGAAAAAAATCGTTACAGCCGTTTGTGAAAAAATCGAAAAAAACTGATAAACCATAAGAGTAAACACCTACTTCCGGTTATGCGATTTTCTTCAAAAGCTGGCTGTCGCATCTACATAGTACACAAAACTTATACCGGGTGAATGAGACCACCCATATCAGTATTTTTTTTAAAGAACGGTGAGTCGTAGAGAGTTGGAATAAAAAAAATTATTATAAAAGTCATACTAAAGAATCGAATGGTGATATTATTATTTCTCGAAAAAGTCAGCATCACGAGTAGTTTTGTCAACAATGTCCAGAACTCCAAAATTTTAGTCGAAAAACGTATTGTTGAAAAGATCGTTAAAAAAGAAGAAAGTTTTGTAGGAAAAAATATTTTACTACTACCACCCCTTTTAAGTAATATTCGATTAAAGTTATTAAATTTGAAATTCGTTGTTAACAATCAAAATTGAAAAGTCGGCTTTTAAAATCTAGTTACCGAATTAAACACTGTTACAAGTGTTCAAAATGTTATTGACATTAAAACGTGTGTGTAACATTGTTTAATTCGGTAACTAGATTTTAAAAGCCGACTTTTCAATTTTGTTTGTTAACAACGAATTTCAAATTTAATAACTTTAATCGAATATTACTTAAAAGGGGTGGTAGTAGTAAAATAATTTTTCCTACAAAACTTTCTTCTTTTTTAACGATCTTTTCAACAATACGTTTTTCGACTTATGGTGCCATTTAAAATTTTGGAGTTCTGGACATTGTTGACAAAACTACTCGTGATGCTGACTTTTTCGAGAAATAATAATATCACCATTCGATTCTTTAGTATGACTTTTATAATAAATTTTTTTATCCCAACTCTCTACGACTCACCGTTCTTTAAAAAAAATACTGATACGGGTGGTCCCATTCACCCGGTATATGAAGTTTCAACGCCACTACTCCTTTCGTTTTTGAGATATAAAAAAATAAAAGAAAACAATAGAAACGGGAAAACGGGAAAATCGTCTACCTCACATCAATACACATAAAAAATGTGAAAACTCAATTTCGAATTTTTGGGGTGAATCCAATATCGTAAAAGGAGGGAAAATGGAAAAAGCTGCTGCAAACCAGTCCGGACTGAAGGCCAAAGAGAGAGAGACTCAACAAAATTACTCATGGTATAATATAAATAATACGCATTTAATTTGTTGCCTTGCTTTATTAAAATTAAACTCGAATACTGTCCTTGTGATTTTTCGAATGAAATATTTATTATTTGTACTGAACACTATATTTTTCCTGAACATCTATAGGTAAACAACGTTTGTTCACTTATTGTTTTCTTACAGATTGATTGTCTACTCTTTTTACCAAAACATTTTTTACTAAACATCTATTATTTTACTATGAACATTTATAATTGTTTTTAATTAACATTTTTACTGTGCATTTAGGTATTATTTTTACTTAATATTTATTTATTATCTTACAAACATATAGTAGTTTTTTTACTTGACATATTATTCTACTGAGCAAATTAATTTATGTTTAAATAAAATACTGTGCATCTAATTTGTTGCCATATTGCCATTCCAATCCAAACAGTAACAAAAAACATATGACCGTTTTCGACGGTAGGCACTCACTTTGGGGATTTGTTTTACCGACCGCTGTCACCCGGACAACTGCAAAAGTATGCTTGTTTTACCGATCGCTGTCACCAGCTAACTAAAGATATTTGAAAACAAATTACTGCACTCCTCTTCATTTGTTAACAAAACTTATTTTGAGTTGTATCTTTGTGTCACCACAACAATTACAGATATTTGGTAACAAATATCCTCTTCAGCTGTTAACAAAACCTATTTTCAGTTAGCTTGCCGGGGTAGATCGCTGTCACCAGGACAACTGCAAAAGTAGGCAGTCACCCACGGGACGACCTATGCCCCTTCAAAAATTTTAGCACTAGGCTTTACTAGGCATGGAGCCAAGCGTTACCAAGGCTCGTATATTTTCCTTACTCATTAGTTTAAGGCACGAAGATAGAAAGCTCCGAATTGAGGTAGTCTTTACGCGTCGTAGTAAAATGAAATGCGATATATACCTTGTGGCGCCAGCTGTACGTAGGTAGCCTCTCCTTAACGCACTATTTTACCGACTAGCATTGTTAAAGCAACCGTCGCATAGAGAGCGCTGCAGTCTCTACTTTTACTCCGCTGTTTGTTTAAGATAATTATTAAAAATTAATACCTATGGGAGGTATTACCGCAATATTAATAATCGAGTTTATAGGAGGGCGGAAGAGTCTGTTCCTGGTTTTAAAAATAGCATTTAGCAACGTATTTATGATTAATCGATTCTAATAATAGACCTTCGTCACGCTTGCAGTTCTTCAATGAATGTACTAACGTACATTGCGGAATGATTACCAAACTACTACATTCTAATTTTAACTTTACTTACATGCATATAATTACGCCGGTGAATATCTTTTCACTAATGGGCCATTGTTATTGGCTGCCAATACGTTATGGAATAAACAGTAACTGTATAATTAGTGTTCTACATATTTTGCAATTGCGCTTGCATTTTTATTTGCAAGCATTGTTTTATTTTTTTTATCTCGCATAAATATTTACAATTTTAGCTCTCAGTTTTAAAAAACACGTTAATCTACATCTCGCCCACAACAACAAATTGATATAACCTTGAAAATATCTTACACTTGACACATTTTGTGGAGCAAACACACCCTTGACACAAACC